>RCUC01162674.1:0-43617 GCA_003697995.1 Taxidea taxus jeffersonii | reverse complement strand
TCTGCTTGACTGATTTCATTTAGCATAACCCCCTCCAGTTCCATCCAGGTTGATGCAACTGGTGGGCATTCATCCCTTCTGATGGCTGAATACCGTTCTATGGTATGTATGTACCACATCCTTTCTTTCTATTCATTCCCCTGTTGAAGGACATCTCAGCTCCTTCCGCAGTTTGGCTCTTGTGGACATTGCTGCTATGAATATTGGGGAGCATGTGCCCCTTCTTTCACTGCACCTGTATCTTTGGGGTAAATACCCAGGAGTGCAATTTCTGGGTATTAGGGTAGCTCTATTTTTAACTTTTTGAGGAAACTCCATGCTGTTTTGAAGAGTAACTGCACCAGCTTGCATTCCCACCAACAGTGTAAGAGGGTTCCCCTTTCTCCACATCCTCGCCAACAGTTGTTGTTTCCTGTCCTGTTAATTTTAACCATTCTAAATGCTGGGAGGTGGTAGCTCATTGTGCTTTTGAATTCCCTGATGAGAATTGATGTGGGGCATTTTTTCATGGACTGTTGGCCCTTGTGTGTCTTCTTTGGAGAAGTGTCTGATCCTGTGTCTGCCCATTTCTTGAGTGTTTTTTTTTGTTTCTTGGGTGTTGAGTTTGAGCAGTTCTTTATAGATCTTGGATACCAGAACTTTATCTGTCATGCCATTTGCAAATATCTTCTCCCATTCTGTTGGTTGCCTTTTAGTTTTGTTAATTGTTTCCCTTGCTGTGCAGAAGCTTTTTACCTTGATGGAGTCTCAGTTGTTCATTTTTGCCTTTGTTTACCTGGCCTTTAGAGACATGTCTTGCAAAAAGTTGCAGTGTCTAAGTATGAAGAGGTTGTTATCTTTATTCTCCTTTAGGACTTTGATACAAGACAGGAATCAATTACCTTTCTTTCCTGGTTGTATTGGAGCCCTCTCTCATTCTTGGTGAGTCTAGCTAAAAGTTTGTCAGTTTTGTTTATCTTTCAAAAAAAGGCAGCTCGAATTTTCATTGATATTTTGTCTTTTTAGTCTCCATTGAATTTATTTCCACTTTCTTTTTTGTTATTTCCTTCTATCTACTGATTTGGGGTTTTGGGTTTTTTTTCCCCCCACTTCTTTCCCATGTATATTAGGTTGGTTATTGGAGAGATTTCAGATGGATTGATGAGGACCTGAATTTCTTTGAACTTCCTCCTTAGAACCACTTTTGCTGCATC
Source organism: Taxidea taxus jeffersonii (assembly GCA_003697995.1). NCBI lineage: Eukaryota > Metazoa > Chordata > Mammalia > Carnivora > Mustelidae > Taxidea > Taxidea taxus. The sequence goes on along the minus strand of RCUC01162674.1, from coordinate 42,424 downwards.
CCATAACTTTTCATAGGGTCTCTTTTTCATTTGTCTCAAGGTACTTTTAAATTTTCTTTTGATTTCTTATTTGATTATTCATTGTTTACTAGCATGTTGTTAAATTTCCACATACCTGTGACTGTTCCATTTTCTTCTTGTGACTGATTCCCACTTTCACACTATTGTGGTTGGACAAGATTTGAACCAGAGCGTGAAGGGAGCATTCAGTTTAAAGATTAATTTCCTGGGGTATTTTCTTTTTTTAAGATTTTATCTATTTATTTGACAGAAAGAGATCACAAGTAGGCAGACAGGCAGGCAGAGGGGGGTGGAAGCAGGCTCCCTGCCAAGCAGAGGACCCGATTCAGGGTTCAATCCTAGGACCCCCGGGACCTTGACCCAAGCCAAAGGCAGAGGCTTTAACCCACTGAGCTACCCAGGCGCCCCTCCTGGGCTATTTTCTCAGGGCAGACCATGACTTCCATGGGGACAGAGGAAGGTTTTGTGACAGTGGAAGGGAATTGTTAGAATTACTGATTACTGCCATGCAGACTGGGTATACTGTTCACACTCTAGCCTGATGGACTTGTACTTCCTTAGAAACATTTTCCAGGAGGTGCAGCATGGCCTTCTCCAACAGAAAGGTGCCATGTGGGTTTGTGGCATGGCCCCAAGTCATAAAGCAGGATGTATGGTAAATTGGGGGATCAGAACCTGACTTTCTGTAGGAAGTGACAGAAACAAGGTATGATGAGTTTCATGACAATAGCCAAGGTCCTGAGTGACCCACTGGGTGTTGGTGGTGGGAGGGGAAGTGGGGCCTGTGGTCTGTCTCATCAGAACCATTGGAATTCTGGGACACCCTCCTGTCTGTTGAGTTGTGTGGAGACAGGTAGACAGCAGTCTCTGGCCAGGCACAAGGGTCACACTAGACTGCCACCGGAGGGGCAGTGTGTGGTGGGAGCCAGTGCTCAGTTTTCCATTAAAACTGATCGGGATCTGGTGACTGTGACTCCTAGCAGCAGCATGAGGAGAGGAGGGTGGTGGTGGTGCATACTTCCTAGGGTTGTGGTCAGCACTAAACGAGTCCACTGAAGTGAACCGTGTCTGGCACAGAAGGCGCCCAGTCACTGTAGCTGTGGGCACTGTGTCCGTGGCACTTGCATGCCAGGGGCTCCATGCTACCGCCTCCTATTTTTCATCATCTCCATGGTCATGAGCCACTGCTCTTGTTCCATGGCCCCCCAGGGTGTTGCTCTCCCTCCATCTGGCCCTCATCCTCTGCCTTATGCAAGCTGATGCCAGGGTAGCCTTCTCAAGAGGCAGCTCTTTCAGTCCCCTGATGGAACACTTCCATTAGTCTCCTGTGAGGTGAGGACGATGCCCTGCCCTGGAAGGAGGCTGCAAGTTCCCAATCAGGAGAGCCACGTCTTCCTTTTCAGCCTGGCCTGTCCTCCCCTCAGCCCTCCTCAGGGAAGCTGTCATACTTCCTCCGGTGACAGCTCTGACCTTAAAAACCAATATTGTTTTGTGTTTCTCCGTGCCTTAGTTCATCCATGACATGTCTTTCAAACCTTTCAGTGGGTTTTCAGGAGTCCTGCAGGACTGTCTGCTCGAAGAGGGGATGACCTCAGAGGGCCAGCCTTTCCTGCCACCACCCTCTGCATGTCCCTGAGCCCTGGAGCCAGCTGCCCCATGAGCACTGAGAGACACAAGCCAGCCCATCCTGAGCCCAGGCTGTGTCAGCAGTGTAGACTGATACGTGCCAGGAGCAGTGGGCAGGTGGCATGGGCCAGGGGCAGGCACTTCCTCTTTCTTATTCCTTCTGCCCTCTCACTCCCAGAGGTAGCTCAGAGCAGCCTCCACACCCACATCACGAGATCCCTTGACCTGTGCCTCCTGCATTCAGCTGGTGAGCTTGGTGGCTTTCCATTGCTTCTGTGTCTCATACCTGCACCCATGCCAGTTCCTGGATCAGGGAGAGATTATACCCTTGTCTGTACTTGACCCTCTTCCTATCCCACACTGAGCCCACCCACCTTTGTGTCTTCCACAGATGTGCTTGGAAGCAAGCTCGCCCACCGGAAATCTAGTAGCCAAATGGATGCAAGTAACAACCACTGAATTAGTGATCCAGGACAGAAAACAAACCAGCTCTGAAGCCTGTCCCACACTCTGTGACCATCTCATACTAACACAGACACAGTAATAGCTTTCTGGATTATGGCATGGCATCTTTCTCTACTTACACTCTGTTGAATGCATAGGTGCTGACCCTGGATGGAAAGGGACCATGGCTCCTCTGGGCTAGGATTAACAGGTAAAATGTAGGAATTTAGTGAAATTTGAATTCCAGGCACAGAGTGAATAAATATTGTTGAGGAAATACTCCCAAGTAGGACATATGAACATTGTGTATCAAAGCTTTTTCAAATAGGTTAATGAAAGAAAAATCTTGTTTATTGTTTATTTTAATTCCAGGTGAGTTAGCATGCAGTGTTCTATTAGTTTCAGGTGTGCAGTAGCATGAGTCAGTAATTCTAAATAGCACTCCCTGCTCACCGAGACAAGTGTGCTCTGAGTCCCCTTCATCTGTTTCATTCATCCCTCCTCCACCTCCGCTTTGCTAACCATCAGTTTGTTCTCTGTTGTTAAGAATCTGTATTTTGGGGGCGCCTGTGTGGCTCAGTGGGTTAAAGCCTCTGCCTTCAGCTCAGGTCACGATCCCAGAGTCCTGGGATTGAGCCCCGCATCGGGCTCTCTGCTTGGCGGGGAGCCTGCTTCCTCCTCTCTCTCTCTCTCTCTCTCTGCCTACTTGTGATCTCTGTCAAATAAATAAAATAAAATCTTTTAAAAAAAAAGAATCTGTATTTTGGTTTGTCTCTTTTTTCTCCTTTATTTATGTATGTTTGTTTCTTCAATTCTACACAAGAGTGACATCATGTGGTATTGTCTTTCTTTGACTGACTGATTTCACTTAGGATAATCCTCCTAGATCCATCCATGTGGCTGCAAATGGCAAGATTTCATTCTTTTTATGGCTGAGTAATATTCTACTCTGTGTGTGTGTGTGTGTGTGTGTGTGTGTGTACATACCTCTCAGATCATTTAGCACTTTATCAATGGACACTTGGGTTGCTTCCATATTGTGATCTTGTAAATAATGCTGCAAGAAACATAGGGGTGCATGTACCCTTTTGAGTTATTGTTTTTGTATGCTTTGGGTAAATACCCAGTAATGTGGTTGCTGGATCCTAGGGTAGCTCTATTTCTAACGTCTTGAGGACCCTCCAAACTCTTTTCCAGAGTTTTTGCAGCAGGATGGTTTTCCACCAACAGTGCACGAGTTTTCCGCTTTTTCCACATCCTCCTAGCACTCATTCCTTGTGCTGTTGATGGGAACCAGTCTGACAGTATGGGCTAATATCTCATTATACTTCTGATTTGCATTTTCCTGAGCTGGGGTGATGGTGAACATCTTTTCATGGGACCCTTGGCCACCTGTATTTCTTCTTTGGAGAAATGTCTGTTTGTGTCTTCTGACTATTTTTTTAACTGGATTATTTGTTTTTTTGGTGTTGAGTTGTGTGTGCTTCACATATTTTGGACACTATCTCTTTTCTGCCTAGGATATTTGCAAATATCTTCTCCCTTTTAGTATGTTGTCTTATTATTATTACTTTTTTCTTCCTAGTTCTTCTGCTGTGAGGAAACTTTTTATTTTGATATAGTCCCAGTTGTTTATTTTTTGTTTTATTTCCTTTGTCTCAAGAGACAGTCTAGAAAATGTTGCTTTGATCCATGTCAAGAAGTTACTGTTGGTGCCCTCTTGTAGGATTGTTATGGTTTCAGGTCTTCCACTGAGGTCTTGAAACTGTTTTGATTTTATTGTCTGTATGGTGAATGTATGGTGTAAGAATGCAGAGTAATTGCATTCTTCTGTGTGTAGCTGTCAAGTTTTCCCAACACCATTTGTTGTAGAGACTGTCCTTATCCTTTTCGATATTCTTGCCTGCTTTGGGGAACACTAATTGGTCACACAATTGTGAGTTTGTATCTGAGCTTCTCTCCTGTTTCCTAGGTCGCTGTGTGTATTTTTGTGCCAGTGCCATACTGTTAGGATGACTACAGCTTTGTAATATAACTTGAAATCTGGAATTGCGACTCCTCCAGTTTTGTTTTTCTTTTTTAACATTACATTGGCTGTTCGGTATCTTTGGTGGTTCCATACAGATTTTTAGGAGTGTTTGCTTGAATTCTTTTTGTTTAACTGAATGTCAATGAGCCAACTTCTAGTACATCATTGGTTTCAGATGTAGTGTTCAATAATAGAGCAGGTGTGTATAACACCCAGTGCTCATTGCATCATGTGCCCTCCTTAATGCCCATCACCCGGTTACCCCATCCACCTCCCCTCCATCAACCCTCAGTTTGTTTCTGTAATGAAGAGTCTCTCATGGTTTTTCTCCTTCCATGATGATGTCCCATTTAGTTTTCCCTCCCTTACCCTCTGATCCTCTGTGGTGTTTCTCCTGTTTCACATATGAGTGAACCCATGTGCCGATTGTCTTTCTCTGATAGGCTTACTTTGCTGAGCACCAGTTCCAGCCAGGTGGATGTGATGGTAAGTCTTCATCCTCTCTGATGGCTGAATAATATTCCGTTGTAGATATGAACCACATCTTCTTTATCCATTCATCTGTCCATGGACATCTGGGCTCTTCCCATAGTTTGTCTAGAGTGGATAATGCTGCAGTGACATTGGGGGAAGGTGCCACTACTTTCACTCAATCTGTATCTTTGGGGTAAATACCTAGGAGTGCAATTGTGGGCCATAGGGTAGCTCTATTTTGATGTTCTTTTTTTTTTTTAATATTTTATTTATTTGAGAGAGAGCATGAGTGAGGAGAAGGTCAGAGGGAGAAGCAGACTCCCCGTGGAGCTGGGAGCCCGATGCGGGACTCGATTCCGGGACTCCAGGATGACTCCAGGATCATGACCCGAGCGGAAGGCAGTCGCTCAACCAACTGAGCCACCCAGGCACCCCTATTTTTAAGTTCTTGAAGAAACTCAATAACATTTGACAGAGTGGCTATACAAGCTTGCATTCCCACCCATAGTGTGAGAGCATTCCCCTTTCCCCACGTCCTCATCAACACTTGTTCCCTGCCTTGATGATTTTAGCCATGCCAGCTGTTGTAAGGTGGTATCTCATTGAGGTTTCAATTCGTATTTCCCTGATGGCTATTGATGTGGAGCACTTTTTTGTGTGTCTCTTGGTCTCTTGTATGTCCTTTTGGGAGAAAGGTGTACATGTTTTTACCTATGTAGTCCCAGAAGCATGGAGGGTGTGATCTGCTTAGGTATAGAGACCTTTAGAGACATTTGAATTGAGGGCTAGAGTTAAGGAAAGTATCAGGCTCAGGCTTTATGTTCAGTATGGTATGAAAGTATAAATTGGCAGGGATTGGCTCAAGATGTCGTTCTGATTTCTTCTGCTCTAAATTCTTTCTGGAGTTCCAAAAGGCATGATTTCTGACTTTGTTGTAGGATGAGCCCTCTGCTTCATTCAGGTGTCAGCATTCCCTGGGGACTTGGAGCCAGACCTGTGGGACTGGTCCTTTAAAAAGCCTACCTAGGGTTAGGATTGGGGCCGAGGATCATGGCAGGTTCAACCTGCCAGGTGTGTGGCAAGACTCCCAGAGGGCTGAGTTGAGGGCATTGGTCAGGGTGAGTTTTAGGCCCCAGGTTTGTGTCCAGCAGCCATTGAATGTAGAGGTGGCCTCAGGTGGGCATGCAGATTTCTCCTGCTCTGAACTGTTTCCAGAGTTCCAAATGGGTGACAGGCAGAGGAATCTGAAATTGCTCAGGTGTCCTCAGTCCCTGGGGCTTTGGCACAAGGTCTCTGGGGATAGAACCCTCCAAGCCCAATCTAGGGTCAGGGTTGGGGTCAGGTTTAGGGTCACAGGTTAGGGTTAGGGGTTAGGGGTACGGTTTAGGGGTTTGCTAGGGTTAATTTATTTGCCTTTTAATACAAGATGTGCATGCTTAAATAAGACATTTTCCTAGAGCATTTTATAGTGAGGAAAGTTTAGCATGTAACCCAAATAGTTATGGAAAAGAACCAAATATTCCAAAGCAATACATAAGACAATATTTCTTGACATTTATGTTTTACAGTCAAAATAATTAAAAATCGAGGAACATGTGGATGGCTCAGTGGGTTAAAGCTTCTGCCTTTGGCTTGGGTCATGATCCCGGGGTGCTGGGATCGAGCCTCACGTCTGGCTCTCTGCTCAGCAGAGAGCCTGCTTCCCTTCCTCTCCCCCTGCCTGCCTCTCTGCCTACTTGTGATCTCTATCTGTCAAATAAATAAATAAAATCTTTTTAAAAAATCGAGTTGCTCTGTGACTCTTCTCCCAAGTGAATTCGATGGCCCTGTCTTTCTGTTCTTGGATAAAAGCATCTTCTCAGTAGCTCACTTAATGGGCCTCTCTGAAAAGAATGACTCTCTGAGCCCTTAGCCTGCATTCCTTCCTATCCTTGATCCTTTGATTATGTCCCACGCTCCTTGCAAGATCCTAGGTGGGACTAGAGTTATACATTTGCACTAAGTAAATACTCCATAACATTTACTAATTGAAAAAGTATGGCTTTATTTTTAATTAAAAATATCCATGTTTTATCAATGAGTTATTTACCCTCAGAATATATTTGGAGAAAGCTATTGCTCCATGAACAGACATCTGTCAAGGCTCTGGCTTTACTAAGTCCTGTGTCATGCTTCCGTGAGCTAGCCAGAGTGCTCATGACCCAAGTATGAAGCTCAGCTTCAAACCTCAGGGGTGAGAGATTTTGAAGGTGCTGGGGGCCTTTGGAGGGCTTGCCCTGCTGGACAGAACCATGTATTCAGGGGCCAGATGTGATGTGAGCATCCCCTCCTTCCCTAGCTTTTCCCATCTTCCTCTACCCTCTGTCATCATCTGGGTTTGCTTCAAAACGTGTCTTTGCAGACAAACTCTGAGATGGCCTATAGCTGGGGACTCCACTGACATCCCACAGGCTCCTTAGAACCAGTATCAGAGGTGTTGGTGGTGCTGACATGAACTTTGTCCCCAGAATATGCCCCATGAAGAGTCCCAAGAAAATCTGGGCATACAGGAAAGATCAATGGGTGATTGCAGCTCTAGCTAAAGCCACTCTGGGGGATCCTGCTGGAGGCCACCTCCCATCTCAGTCTGGCTCTTTCGCTGATTGCCAATACGACCTAAGAGAGTCCCTTCCTTGCAGTTTGAGGCTCATCCTTTCTCACCTGAGGAAATGTTTTTAGATGAATTGATTCATTTAAGACTATGGAATGAACTCCTACGAAGTTCAGGGCAGTCTCCAAGATGGATTCTACCTCAGGAGTTCGGACTCCCACGGCCCTGCTCCTATGGAGTTCCCCCATTGGACACAAGGGCTATTCCATGGAGATTCCCCAGGGTGACACTGGGCTGGCCCATGTCCTCAGGCTGTGCCCCAGGCCATGTGATGTGGCTGAGGGGCCATGAGCAACTGTGAACCCAGACCAAATTTTCGGCTGTGCTGCCTTCCTTGCACACAAATAGGAGTGCCTGGCTCAGACCTTCACTGCAACAGCTGAGCCAGCTCAGTGAGGATCTTGCCCAGGACACTAGCCCCATAACACTGTGAGGGCACTTGGGGAGTCCACAGTGAAGTCATGCAGTGTGACAAGGGATTCTGCCTCAGGGTAGATGATGCAAGGTATCATTTCCCAGCAAACATGACAAAAAACACTTAAATGACAGAATAGTTAAGTAGTTCCACGTACTCTGTATGAGGGCAGTGATGGGAAAAGTGAACGATGGGGTCAGAAAGGGGAATGGGAGTTCCAAGAAGCAGGCTGGAGTCATCAGGGGATAGGGGGTGTCTCTTGGAGGGAGGGACCAGGAGGCTCATCACGGGGTCCAACAGGGCAGTGTCAGGGTGTGTGCTCCGCCTGACCCACGACCCTCTTCCCGCCCCCCTGGGGCACTCAGGCCTTCTAGAGGGTCTACAGAAATGCAAACTGGCCTGAGCAGAGCCTTGGTGGTCTGTCTTCCTGGTCCCTTTCTGGGCTTCTGGAGGCTGTTGATTCTCCTTTGTTTTCCTCTGTGCTGCACTATTTTGTGTGGATTCAGGGCTCTTAGCTGACACAAATCCTTCCTGAAAAGAAGTGAAATAGCAGCCATCCTTGTTTTCAAAGTAGACCTGAGTAGATTCCATAGTCATAGCCCTTTCACAGGCCCCTGGGCCTTCACGTGCTCTCTGAGTCCGAGATTTGAGAAAACATCTTCTATTCTCAACAGGTTGAAAGAATTAGTTTGGTTTTTAAAACATTCCACCAAGTGACACTCTTTCTTCTCTCTCCCACCATCTGTAAACGTTGAATGAAGAAGGTTTGACAGGATGAAGGAAGAATGGGCTTTGCAGTGGGGTTTGGGGCACTGTTTACTCACTGTTGCCCCCATGTGGCCATTCTCCAGATAGTTCGGATGCATGGGTTCCTATTGACTGGATTCAAGGGAGAATAAGACCAAAGAAGGTTGGTCCCTGAATTCCTTAGCTCCTAACAGCCATCCTCTAATTTATTAGCAGTATTCTACATGGACTATCTCTTAACTAGATATTAGAGTTAGGGTCAAGTTACATACATGAACTAGGGGCAGCTTTTTGTCTGTCAATCTTAGCTACCTAAAGTGTTTCTAAAAAATACAGTGGGAGAGGATACAGTCACCAAAGCACTGAGTACATGACGTGTCCCCAGAAATAGGTCACTAAACGAATTATTGTATCATCAGAGCTGAGGACCAGGAGCTGGTCCTCTAGGTGCTTGGCAGGTAGCATCTGTGGCCAGCTGGCCATCTCCCTCCAACAGCTACACCCAGCTCAGCCCATCCTCTGCTCTGCTCAAGGGCAGCAAACGGACGGACCAGGCACAGGTGGGACCCCCTCCTGTCAGGCATGGATTGCTTCCGACAGCTAGACAAGTGGGCCAGCTCCCATGTACATGATGGTTTCCTCTGTTTCCTTGCTATCGTCCTCCCTTTTCTGTCACCCTGGTCCTGAAACTTTCGCTCCTGGGAGAACTTGGGTTTGCAGATTTCTGTTGACATTTCTTTTTTTTTAAATATTTTATTTATTTATTTGACAGAGAGAGATCACAAGTAGGCAGAGAGGCAGGCAGAGAGAGAGGAGGAAGCAGGCTCCCCGCTGAGCAGAGAGCCCGATGTGGGGCTCGACCCCAGGACCCTGGGATCATGACCTGAGCCGAAGGCAGAGGCTTTAACCCACTGAGCCACCCAGGTGCCCCTCTGTTGACATTTCAATATGTAGATCTGTGTTGCCCTTGTTCCTTGTCCTGGGGCTGGAGATGAAGGCGGGAAAAGTCAGACTACTCTGAAAGCAGCCAAAAGAAAGATCAAGTGTGCTCCACCCCTGGCACCTCAGGTTTGACAGCCATGGCCAACTATGTAGTTCATGTTGTACATGATCAGCTTTATGGACTCACAGATGCATGTGACATGAAATCGTACTGAAAAAAATCTCCTTACTGAACTTTTACCTTGCAGAAGACAGTTTAGGAACACCGCCCCTCGCCTGCACTGTCATTTCCAGTCTGGCCAGTGCCTGGTCACACTTACACGTGTAGCCACACAAGGGCACAGCTGTGATGTCCTCCTGGAGCACCCCTGGTCCCCCTGCCCCCCTCCGGTCTGGCCAACCCTGCACACCGCCTGTCATCCTGAGTGTCCCCTGTCGTGGCACTTGTCACACAAGGCTGTCATTCATTGTCTCTCTGTCTGTCCTTTCTGCTTGGAGTAGATCTCTCTCACAGATGCCTGGCTGGATGACAGGTGGATGAATGTTTTTTGGATATTTTGCCCTGGAACAGCAGGCATCCCTCAAAACCCTGATGGGCAGGGGGGTCTCTGTCCCTCTGTTTACCCCCAGCCTCTGTGGAACATAGCATTTAGGACAAGGGACTTGGGGGTCCTCCCAGATGAAGCTTGTCCTATGAAGGTGGCTTCCTTCTGAAATCTTTATGGAGCCACATTGGTTCCATATGGAACAACGTGGCCATTCCTGTGGGATAGAAAGAATGCCACTGTGTTGTATCCTCCTTGCACACTGTGGCTACCAAAGAGGAAACGCACACTCACCCTCACAAGGTCACACTTACACCTCTGTTTCTGAGCATCACTCCCATGGAAACGACAGTGAATTTCCACTGGGCGGCAGACCTGTAGACGTGCCCTTCAAGGTGTCAGTAGAGGAGGATGGAGATGGAATTCTGGTTAAAAGGATGGAATTCCTTGCCTCTGGGGTGAAGAAATTAGATTTGACCCAGAAGCTGCTCCATACTACTCAAAGAAGGGACATGATCCAGTAGAATCCTTGAGACCAGGGATCGGCACAGACTTCTGGAAAGTCTTCTATAAAGACTTTCTGTTAGGTATTGCAGTCCACGTGGTGTCTCTGCCAATGACTCCACTCTTGCATTGTGGCTTGATGGCAGCCACAGACCATCCATAACTAATGTTCCAGCTACACTGGATTGAGAGAATATGGGGGGGCGGTCCCATCTGGCCCAGGGGTGGTAGTTTCCCACACCTGAGATCTGCAACATGATGGGTGATGGGGGAGAGGGCTCTTCTTTTCCAGTGGCAGAGTGGGAAGACACTGGGATCTATCCTGCCTGACCCCAGCCCCTGCACTTGAAAGGAAGAAAAGATGATAGTGAGCTTGGCCAACAGCTAAGGCCTCAGGAATTCCCCTGTCACCCCCTTACCCCGCAATGTCTCTGGAGGCCTCGAGCTTCCCACAGCACGTTTGTCTGTTGTTGAATTCCATGTAGGTATTGTTTGGCTGAGTCAGTCCTCATTGCCTGACGAGTATATCTTACGGGTTCTGTACCACACAGAAGGTCATCTTGTTCAGGCCAAGAGCCTGAGCACCTTTAGGATTCTCCTGAGTCAGCAGAGGATCTAGCATGTGTGGGCTTCAGGACGAGTTTGATTGAGCCCTCCACAATGTCATGGAGCACCTAGCATCCTGGGCCCTCTGTGGGCCTGGCCTAGCCCACTCATGCAGTCATGATGGGAAAGCCTAGCTTTTCCCATCTTCCTCTACCCTCTGTCAGCATCTGGGTTTCCCAGCAACCATGTCTTTGCAGACAAACTCTGTGATGGCCTATGGCTTGGGACTCCATTGACCTCCCACATTCTCATTAGAACCAGGGGTTCCTATGTCCCTGACATGACCTTTGTTCCCAGAATATGCCCCATGAAGAGTCTCATGAGAATATGGGAGTACAGGAAGGATCTGTGGTTACTGAGGCTGGATTGCCAGGGGTGGTTAATGGAGGGCTGCATTCAGATGGGGCATCAGGTTCTGGGTCAGTGCCAGGGTGGCTTCTGACATTACCAGTGGCCTCAGGGGGGCATGCAGTTTCTCCTGATCTGAGGGTTCTGTGCAGCTCCAAAAGGCAGGGTTTCCTCCTGGGTCAGGCAGACTCCTGGGTTGTGACTCAGAGATCCCCAATCTTGGGTAACTCAAGGCCAGAACTCTGGGGACAGAAGCCTGAGAATGCAACCTAGGGTTGGGTTTCAAGCCAAGGGGCATGGAAGCCTCACCTGCTGTGCTGAGGCGGGCTCCCCGGGGGTCTGAGGGGAGGGAGGTTTGGTAGGTGTTTGGAGGAGATCCAGGCTGTGTGTGAACCCAGCGTTTAGAGTGCTCTCTTGCAGGCTTCGGTTTCCAAACAAGTGGAACCGTGGGCCAGGGCCAGGTGCTCCCACAAAGGCCCCTGTTGCCAGGAGCAATCTGTCCCAGGGATTCCAGCCAATTCTCATGAGCTTTCTGCCCAAATCAACATCAATTTGGGCAGAAAGCTCATGAGAATTGGCTGGCATTGGGCGGTGATTTGGGCTGGGCGTTCACCCGGTGTTTGGAGCGCTTTCTTGCTAGGTGCGTGTTGTGGCCATGTGGTCCACTATCCCGGCCTGGCGGCTCCCCTGAGAGCCCCAGCAGAGGCAACCTATCTAGGGTCTGTGATGTGGAAGGGGGTGAGCCTGAGCATCAGGCTCTGGGTTTATGGTTCAAGGGAGTCACCATAAGTTAGGGTAGCATGAGGGGGGCATGCAGGTTTCTCGGGGTATGAGGGTTTTGTGCAGCTCCCAATATGGCACGGTTGCCTCCTGGGTGGTAGATGGAGTCCTGTGGTATGGCTCAGGAGTCCCCAATCTGGAGGGTTTGTGGGATAGGCCCCTGGGGACAGAAGCCTGAAAACCTAACCTAGGGTTCGGGTTAGGGACTAGGAGCATGGCAGACCCAATCTGCCAGTGCTGAGACCACCCCAGGGGCTGAGTAGAGGGAGGTTTTGGCCATGCGTGCACTTGGCTTTGAGTGCTTTCTCTCAGGATTCGGGCTGTAATCATTTGGGACCTTGGGCCAGGCCCCAGTGGCTCCCCTGAAGCTCCGTGCAGCCAGAAAGGAGTTTGCTGGGGGTTTCCAGCCAATTCTCACAAACTTTCTGCCCAAATTGATATCAATTTCTGCAGAAAGCCGGTGAGAATTGGCCAGCATTGTGTAGTGATTCAGGCTACACTCATGCCCGCTGCTAAAAGCGGTTTCTGGTTAGGTGTGTGTGGCAACCATCTAGGAACTTGGGCTGGGGACACCCAGTTTCATGGTTGGTGAAGTTAGAAGGAGATTCTTCGGGGATTCTCCTGGATAGAGGCATGCTGGTGGCTTCAAGGGGCTTAGTGTCAGAACCCTGGGTTGAATTTCTTGTGTGACAGTGGGTGAGACCTGTTATCCCACAGGTTTTCTGTTTCCTCCTCAGTAAATTGCTGGGAGATAATATTCTGCTTAAAGCAGAACCCACCTGCACTGTTGGTGGGCATGCGGGCTGTTGCAGCCACTATGGAAAAGAGTATGGTGGTTCCTCCAAAAGCTAAAAACTTAACAACCCTAGGGTCCAGGAATTGCACATCTAGGTATTTACCCAAAAGACACAAAAATATACATTCAATAGGGTACAAGCTCGGTGATGTTTATAGCAGCATTATCAACAATAGCAAAATGATGGAGGGAGTCCCAATGTCCATTCACTGAAGAATGGAGAAAGAAGATGTGGGAGACATAAATCTCTCTCTGTCTCTATGTCTATCTCTATCTACACACAATGGAATAGGAGCCAGCCTCAAAAAGAATGAAGTCTTACCATCTGCAAGGATGTAGGTGGACCTAGAGTGGATTGAGCTCAGCAAAATCGGTAGGACAAGACCAATACCCTATGACTTGACTCTTATGGAATTTCAGGAAGAAAACAGATGAACATTGTGAGGGGAGAGAGATAGGCCAATGAGGAAAGACTCCACCTTAGAGCACAAACTGAGGGTTGCTAGAGGGCCGTGGTGTTGCGGGGAAGGGTTAAATGGGTGACGGCTATTAGGGAGGGCACTTGTGATGAGCTCTGAGTGTTCTATGCAGGTGAGGAATCACAAAATCCTATCCCTGAGACAAAGGAATTATCACTGCATGGAAATGAATTGGAATTGAAGAAAAGAAGAAAAGAAGAAGACCATAATGAAGAAGAAGCAGAACGCTTCATGAAGACTAAGTTAAAAATGGAGTGATTTTCACTCTCCTATTCTGTAGATGATAGTTTTCAAACACACTGTGGTAGGATACGCTAGTTTCTTGTTGCATAAGGAGTCCTCAGAAAGCTGCCATGAAAGATTCAGATGTCAGAGCTTGTACATGTTCCATTCATATGTTCCTTACAGTTTGTCCAGGTACAAAGGTAAGTGAGAGAAATAGGACAGAGGAGGAAAGGAGGTGGAAAGCATTCAGGAGGTAGCCTTTTCCCATGAAGACTACCATGAAGTAGTCTTTTCTCATGAAAGACTTGGGCCAGTGTAATTTTGGAAGAAGGAGGGGGGAATCCCAGAGCTTTGTGGCAGGCGGGAGTTCCAGGTCTGTCTAGAGCTGACAGGGGTCCCTGAGGTGAGCTGAGCTAAGGGGCATGGCAGGCCCGATCTGCCAGTGCTGAGGCAGGTTCCCTGGGGTGCTGAGTTGAGGGCAGGGTCAGGCAGCATGTCAGACTGCAGGTTTGTAGCCGGAGACTGCAGAAGGTGGGGGTGTCCTCAGTGGGGCATGCAGGTTTCTCAGGCTCTGAAGTGTTCTGCACAGCTCCACATGGCACAGTTTTCTTCTGGGTGGCAAGTGGACTCCTGGGGTGTGGCTCAGCGTCCCAAATCTGGAGGGCTTGGGGGACAGGGCCCTGGGGACAGAAGCCTGAAAACCCAACCTAGGGTTCAGGATAGGGCCTAGGGTCATGGCAGGCCCGATCTGCCAGTGCTGAGGATGAAGCCCCAGTCAGAGTAGAGTGGGTTTGGCGGGCATTCCGAGGCGACCCAAGCTGCACCTGCACCCGGCATTTAGGGCTCATTCTTGCAGGCTTCAGGCGATACCATGCAGAACCCCGGGCCAGGCCTTCCCCTTTGGGAGATGGCAGCCCCCCCCCCCCCCCCCCCCACCAGAAGTGAGTTCCCTGGGGCTTTCAGGTCAATTCTCACAAGCTTTTTGCCCAAACTGACATCAATTTGGGCAAAGAGCTGGTGAGAATTGGCCGGCGCTGGGCAGCGATTAGGGCCATGGGCTTGTACCATGCGGGGAGCCCTTTCTCGCTAGGTGCGTGTTGGGGCTGTGTGGGACTGCGAGCAGGGCCCACGCGGCTCCCTGAAGGCCCCTGCAGAAGAAGGCTCCCCATGGACAAATCAGAGGGAGGGGCTGCTCATTGGAGTCAGGATCCAGGTTTTTTGGCAGAAGGGTGCACCGAGGGTGAGGGTGGCCTGAGGGGGGCATGCTTCCCATGGCTCCCAAGGGCACAGTTTCCTCCTGGATGGCAGGTGGAGTCCTGCTGTGTGGCTCAGGGGTCCCCAATCTGGAGGGCTTGAGGGCCAGGCCTCTGGGGACGGAAGCCTGAGAACCCAACCCAGGATCGGTGTTCAGGCCTAGATGCATGGCAGGCCCCACCAATTGGGACTGTTGAATTTAGAAATGAACATATTGGTAAACTGTCAACGATGTTTAATAAGTGAAGTCATTATGTCTAGGATTGTCCTGGGTTATTCCCTTGCTTCTTTTATTACAATTAATTGTGCCTCTTTTATTCTCAAATTTTCCTTGTTTGGGGAATTAATTACAAATTCATCTTATATATAAAGTATTTGTGCTATTAGAACATAAGCTAATATTTCAATGTTATCAATAAGCAGGACTTGACATGTTGAAGTTAGGGTTTTCACAGACTCTTTTATTCTTTGTGGGAGAGTCAGTCATTGGACTTCAAGTTAAATCAAAGTATGTTAAGTTAAATATATAAAATATTTGGGTAACATACAGGCAGAGATTACTCAATAATATTTTTGATGGAACTGAGTACTAAATATGTTTCTTCACATATTTATACAACAGGGAAAGCAATCTTTGACTTACTTCCTGTTTTTTCAGTTAGTGATACGGTTCAGTTTATCTGCTATGGTTTTCAATCTTACCTCATATTAATAAGCTATGAAAGATACCCAACACTGAGAGAACAGATTAAGCTTCCGGCTTGAGAAAAACACATTGTATTAATTTAAAATATTTTTGTTAAGATTTTATTTATTTCTTTGACAGAAAGAGATATCACAAGTAGGTAGAGAGGCAGGCAGAAAGAGAGGGAGAAGCAGGCTCCCTGCAGAGCAGAAAGCCCAATGTGGGCCTCGGTCCCAGGACCCTGAGATTATGACCTGAACCAAAGGCAAAGGCTTAACCCACTGAGCCACCCAGGGGCCCCAATTTAAAATATTTTTAAATTCACCATCATTATTCTCCAAAACTCCAAACAATAGGATATACTATTATAACTCCAAACTATAGGATGTGACATGGAAAATTTCAGATGCCTTTTGGTAAGGAGAGATTATGACATTATTTATATGGATTATAGCTGCCATAGATCTATTGTTATATCAACTAAACAACCTTATCAACCCCTCCCCTCCCCAAGAAAAAAGGTAGAAAAACCTTTGGAGAGTATCTTATGGGGCATGAATTAAATAATAAAATAAATCTCTCATTCATAGAACATGGTGATTAGAATAAATTATATATTTTTTTGACTCATCAATATATTTGAGCATTTATATATAGACCAAAAATATTCAATATGAAGTACTTAAACCTGATTATATAAAAGCAGTGGGCTACGTAAAAACAAGTAGCACACATAGACGTAAAAAAAAATTTTATGAAATAATAACAAAATTTTGACAACTTTGCTCTAAAAACTAAAGCATGGGAATTTATGCAACTTGCATTGGGTAATTGGTACCAACCCTCAGGGCTGGCTGACAAGTTTTTGTACGTACATATGTACATAGGTATGTATGTATGTATGTATTTTGTAAATCTCATGTTGTTTTTCATTTTTCCAATTTCTGTTTTGTCTTGTGGGTGATGGTCTTTGTTATATAAGGTTATAACTGATGTTAATGAGAGCACCTAACAGAAATACAGAAAGTATCCACCTTGTCATTACTAGGGCACAAGATTAAAGTACCCTCTTAGCACAGCACAAAAGGGAAATCAGAAGTGATTTAGTATTTTCAAGCAGGAAATTAGCTGCTTAAATGCATTTTGTAATTTGCTGTTTCCAAGGGAGAAAGCAAAGCATGAGTGTTTCAACAGGGGCAGGGTTTTCTTTTAACTTTCCAAAACTTATAAACGTTTCTAATAATATTGCAAGTAAAGGGGCGCCTGGGTGGCTCAGTGGGTTAAAGCCTTTGCCTTCGGCTCCGGTCATGATCCCAGGGTCCTGGGATCGAGCCCCACATCGGGCTCTCTGCTTAGCAAGGAGCCTGCTTCCCTTCCTCTCTCTCTGCCTGCCTCTCTGCCTACTTGTGATCTCTGTCTGTCAAATAAATAAAATCTTTTTTAAAAAAAAAGAGTGCTAGCAACTCAAATTCAAAGTAATACTGAAGAGAAAATTTAAAGGGCAACATTCAGTAGTATCTTTGTTGAAATACTATCAATAGAAAATCTCCATTTATTAGACTTTTCTAGATAATAGCTATGTTACTTCTAAACATTGTATTTCTTCCTAAAGATGATATTTTATTTCACTTTCTATCTAAAAGGGTAAGGATTTTCCTCCCAGATAAATGAATGTAATTAAAGTGAATATACTTTAAAAAAAACTACATCAGCTTTCTATCTTTTCATTTGATGAAGCCTCCCTTTTAAAATAAAACAAATAGTAACTCTATCCATTTTAAGCAAGCTATCTCCCTATATGCATGCGTGCATTCATTATGCTTCTCTTTGTAAGTCTGAAAATGTCTCACTGAGTCTTCCTTGTCAACTGGTTATTAAAAATAGAGCATGATTTTCTTCCACCTCTTTGTTCTACTTCACAATGCTTTTAGAGTCAGACCAGATCAGAAGTAGAAAGAGTGTACAGATAAGTGGGGAGCAAGGATTGCACAAACAAGAATAAGCATGTTTTGAAACTAATCAAGAACCTTAGTCATTGGTCATGAGCATTCCAAAGGAGGTGCAGGACTCATATGTCCCAGCAGGAATACGATGGTGCTTGCTTAAGGGTGTCAGGGCAGAGAGGGACAGAACTTGAGGCTGGGTAAACAAGAATTCATAGCGTTGGGGACACTTTTCCCAATTTAGAGTTTAACAACCAGTGAAGACCCAGGAAATAGGACAAGTTCACTGCTAGAGAGGCCCTCAAAAGCCTGGAGGGAATGGTTGTCCACACCAGACAAAGTGGGAATGCCTGAGTTTCCCTGCGATACAGTTCTAGAAGGAGTCAAAATGGCTCAGAAAAGTGACTTTGCAGGAGGGAATATATTCTGTGAGACCAGACCTCTCAATGGAGTATTATATTCTGTAAGAATGCTGAAGGCGCATCCATTTACCAAAGTCATCAGGAACACCACTGGTGAAAGGGGTTCTGGTACCATTTTGTACTGTGGATACTTTTTGCTGTAGGCCAGGGCTGATGGTAAGAAAGATAATCACAGAGTTTGGCTTTATAGCAATAGAAAAGATGGAACACCAAAGCAATAGTGAAGAGGTAGGAGTTTATAACTTCCAGAAGCCAGGAGACCACAATTACTATAGTGACCTGCATATCAGAAAGATAAGCAAGGGTCTCCACCCACAGGAAGTTAAGGAGATGGTTAGTAAAATATAGTGTCTTGGAAAGCAAAAGAGGGACAGAGATGGATTTGGATGCAGATAGCTTTTTCTTTTCTTTTTATATCACTTGTCTTGTATTTGTGTATCTTCCTTCTCCTCTCCTTCCATGTATATTTATTCTCACAATATAAACCTTTCTAGGATTATATTTGACATACACGTGTATACACAGCCATATCAGTATTCTCCCCCAAACTGAGAGAAGTCTAAGATGTAAAACAAAATCACCAGCATCCATTTTTCTCCTTATAAATTCTAGCCTTCCTTGTTTGGTGTTTCTCTTCACCATTTCTTGGCACTCAATAACCTTTTCTGCCTTTATTCATTCACTCGGCTAATGTTCACTGAGGGTATATTACATGCTAGTTTTACTGGAGACATAAAAGTGACCAAAACAAAATTTGTGTTCATTTGGCACTTCCATTCTCAGAAAGAGAGAGAGACAGTAGAGAAACAATCACATGAAGTACCAGGTAGCGATTGCTGCTCTGGAAAAATTCAAGTGAGGTCAGTGGGATAAGGCACCAGGAGCTGGCGGGGAGGTGTGGTTTTATCATATTCTCCTCTGCTCTCTGTTAAACTGTGGTTTTAAAAGGAACAGTTTTCATCTCAGTCTGCAGAGGCTGAAAAAGATTACTAAGGGATAGTAGTATTTGTGATTTTCATTCATGGTGAAATGTAAAATTCCATCCTTTTTGGGTACAGGAAGCGTTTGAAGAGATTGGACAAAAATATCTAATTCTTTTTGGACCAGCCCTGAGACCTCTGCTTATATATTACTCCCAACCCTTGCATTAATATCTTGAAAATTTTTATATAAATTATAAAGATTATAAAAACAGAAATGATCTAAACTTCTTTTTGATCCTTATATCGGAGCATCCACCATAAAATCAAAGTTTTCTCCGAACACATAGGTTTTACTATTTCTATGAGATGATATCTAGACAAACATGCAGATAAGTCAACCAGACATCCAAGCTCTAGTCTCCTGTTTTGAATTTGGTGAAGCATTTAAACATTGCCAGGGTAAAGGGGCTGTCACAGCCAGTAAAGTCTGATGTTACAAGTTGTTTTGCTCAGATGGTAGCAAGGTAGTATTCGCTGCCACTTTTATGATAATAGTTAAGAATCTCACATACTAAAAAAAAAAAAAAAGAATCTCACATACTGTTAAATTCAGTCTCACATTAATAGCTTAGTTTAGGCAAAGCCAATGCCACACTGATCTTCTAGTTCAGAGAAGAGATATATTTTCTCCAAAATAATAGAATCAATGGGATCAATGGCCCTTCTTTCTTCCTCTCTTCAGCACCAGAGAGCATCAGGTCTGTTTTTCTCTTGCTGTTTGAACAGCAGTGGTTCTACCCTAAACAGACACCCGAGTCTTCATCGACATTTGCCGCTGTTCTGAAGAAGACATTTGGCAAAAATTTGAAAAATTACAGTGGGGCTTTTTAGAAGATCTCATGTCCCATGGCATTTTTTTGGTCATGCTGCCTTTTCCTGGTAGCTGTGTAGAAGCACTAATAGGACAGGATGCTACATAACCTCTGTGCCCTGAGATCAATTAGCTGGCCTGGGCCTCACGCTATCATCTGTAAAATAAGCCACACAGAAAAGAAATGGCAAAACCATACTAATCATGTGAATTACAGAATATCCTATTTTGGCAGAATTTCATCTTGAGAGATACATTTCCAATTGTAATTTATTTCATTTTCATTTGGAAAACAAGATTGTAATCTCAAAAAGATGGTCAACATGTATTGGAATTAGATGAGGGATTTTGTTACTATGTGAGACCAATAACATGTTGGAAGGCAATATCATTAAACCACTGGGAATGCGAGAGTGCTGAGGAAGTCAATGTTGCTTGAAAGGTGAATTTCAAATTGTGTCACATGCATGTTGCTGCAGCCACTTGCAGCCAAATCTATGCTAGGTGATGGGAAAGTGAAAGAACATAATGCTGGAGTCAACTCCTTCCCTTAAATACCAGATGCTGGTAGCTGTGGCCAGATTGCTTATGCCCTAAATTAAAATCAGTAAACTCTCAGTCATTTATTTACTCCCATATAAGGGCTTAAAAACAAAAGAGGCCAAATTTGAGTGCCCAGGATAAGAAATACAGCTATGTAAATAGCTCTGGATTTAAAGAAATCTGATTAGAGGCAAGAACAAGACTGCTCATATGCAAAGAATAGAAAAGGAAAAGAATGGCTTCCATGTTTTGTTTTTTGTTTTGTTTTGTTTTGCATTGCTTTATTTTTTATTTATTTTTATTTTTTAATCTTTTAAATTTATTTATTTACATCTTAATTTAATTTTATTGAGCCACCCAGGTGCCCCTTAATTTAATTTTATTGTTTTTAGTGTTCCAAGACTCACTGTTTATGTACCACACCCAGTGCTCCATGCAATAGGTGCCCTCCTTCATACCTACCACCATTGGTCTTGTACTGAGAGAGCAGATTTTCAGCTAATAATATCTCTGCTGGTATCAACCTGGTAATGCATGGTATGAGCTACATCTCTTTGGTTATCCCTGGATGCTTGGCTCCTAAAAATATATTAATGTCATCAACAACAAAGGCAAGATCAAGTGGGAGAAATAAAACTCTACCAACACAATCAGTTTAGTGGGGACTACTTACCAGAGCAGAGAAGAGCATTCCTCCTGTTTGCAAAGTCTTCCCCTGCTTTGTCTGATTGGATACATATTTAACACACTTGGAATCTCAGTGACTACTCTGCAAAGAGTTCAGCAGAAATCATTGATTACAGTGCCATTGGTGTGGGAGCTACAATTTTTTTTCCTGCCTAAGTGCCTGGAAAATCTCAGCTATGCATGGATCCTTTACACTGATTTTGATTTTGTTAGTTTTCCCTGAGCAATTAAAATCATGGGAAACATTTCTTCACAGGGCAATGCAATTGGGACACGATGAGTGGATTTCCCTATTTCTCTGAATTAAAATTCACCCTAAAGCATTTCAACAAGAAATCGTAATACTAAATGTTCAAAAAGGAACCAAAAATACTAGCAGTGAAACAAAGAGTTGCTAGCATATATTTATCTCTTCTGAAGCACGAAATGACAATAACTAGTGTAATGACACGCAAGAACAATCTGGAAATATTCCAAGTACTCCAACAATGTGTAATACTCACTTCTTGCCTACAGAATTACATCATTCTAGTGATGCTTCCCTCTTCCTTCTGCATATTTTATTTTTCCTACTCTACTGGTTTATCCCCATTAGCAAATGCTTCCATTTCAAAGCTGTTTCTGACTTGACCTCTGCTTCAAGTCTCTGCCCATTCCTCTGTTGTACATCCCACTGAGAGTGTTATCTATCGTTTCTGCCTATACTGCCTCCTCTATTTCTCATTAACCCTCTCTAATCAGGTTTTCACCCTATGATAACACTATAACTTTTTTGTCAAAGTAACCAGTCAGCCTCCATGTTACCTAATCCAATATCAGGGGTGCTTGGGTGGCTCAGTCAGTTAAGCATCTGCCTTCCACTCAGGTCATGATCTCAGGGTCCTGGGATGGAGCCCTGAGTTAGGCTCCCTGCTGAGCAGGGAGTCCACTTCTCCATTTCCTCTCCCTCTTCCCTGGATTGTGCGCTTGCTCTCTCTCTCTTTCTTTCACTCACTCTCTTGTGTGCATGGAAATAAATAAATACAAATATTTTTTAAAATCCAATATCAAATCTCAGCCATAATCTTAATATGGAATTTAGGGAATATTCAGAAGCTGGTTCTGAGAGTCAAGAGACAATTGCTCTTCAGCCACTGTGCATGATGTTTCCTGATCTTAAACTTCATGAAAGCTAATGAACTTGGTGCTTTGTGAAGGCAAATCAAAATCAAATTGAGTTTGGTTATCAATCAGAACCCAAGACCACTGCTGCTATTTAACCACTGTAGATCTTACAGGCTGGCATCTTGAAGAGGAAGGGTTGACTAACTCAATATGGCAAGGGTACTTTGTGGTTAGGCAAGGACAGGGGAAGAGAGAACTCAGGTTTCAGTGCCAGGACAGTTGCTGACACACTCTCAGTATGAAGCAGCAAAACTTCTGTGGTAGAGATTTGTTTGTTTGTTTGCTTGCTTATTATTTATGAGTGAAAAGTTTTGACTCCTGCTGAGCTGGCAAAATAAATTCCTAAGGACAAGGTGATTGAGAGGAGGAGACCGAGAAGGACTATAACTGGGTTAGTACTTAATTTTTAGTGTAAGTAGAATTGCTGAAAATGGAAGAAAAGAGTCAATCATAGTAGGTAAAACATACAATTGAAAAAAGTGTTATTGTACAAGGAAGGTTCTGTTGGGAATTTGAGAAATACTATAATCAGTTATGATTTTATTCAGCTACGAGGCGTTAGTCACTAGCCATACTCCCAGGCATATGACACAGGAGAGAGGAGAGTGTAGAAGCCTGTGAATAGAGTTCAAAGGAGTGTGACACTTTGTTTGAAAATATTAGCAAGTCCCCGATAAATCTTCATTCTCTCAGATTTGTTAGTTAAATGATCGGGAGACTTACAATTTCATGGTAGACATAATTGAACAGAATGGACTAGTCAGGCTAAGTCCCAGCAGAATTCAACAAATAGAAAATTCTCCAGAATTTAGATGTAATTGAATTGACCAATTTGGAATGAATGAGGTCATGAATAGAGCAAGTTTATGCTGAAAATTTTACCACTTGATTGTCTTGCCTTCTTTAAATAATGAAATATCCCCTGAAGCCCTTAAAATGTACAAGCAAGGCAAGATTGGTTTTATGACGACAAGCAATCGCCCAGGCAAAATGATGTGGCTCTGGTCCAAACAACCATATACCTTATAATATAGGCAGTTCCTTCTGCCTGGGCCATTTTATTTCAACTCCATGT
The DNA here is from genome assembly GCA_003697995.1 of Taxidea taxus jeffersonii. Classification (NCBI taxonomy): domain Eukaryota; kingdom Metazoa; phylum Chordata; class Mammalia; order Carnivora; family Mustelidae; genus Taxidea; species Taxidea taxus. The sequence goes on along the minus strand of RCUC01162674.1, from coordinate 19,226 downwards.
TCAGAGGGCGATAAACCACATAGGAAACAACCTCTTGCTACCATATCTGCCATGTATTGCTTTAGTAATGAGAAGCCATTCCAAAGAACAAAGAAGACTAACAGAAACATAAAAATGATAATGAGAGAAATGGGAAAAAAATTGGTTTAGGTGAATCAACTCTTCAGGTGGTGGATAAAGAACAGGATGAAAATCAGAATGAAATTGGCACTGTTGTTCTTAAATATTGCTGATACGGAATCACCAGATCACAATGGTAATGAATCCCAGTTCAGGCGGCTGCCTCTCTCCAAAGGCACCATCAATCCTTCCCCATTTAACCTAAGCTAGAGAAATAGAAGTCCCGTGATGCTTACGAAGAATGGAGTGGGGGGCACCCTTGTGGCTCAATGGGTTAAGCACAAGACTCAATTTTGGGTCTGGTCAGGATCTCAGAGTCTTGACATGGAGCCCCAAGTCAGGCTCCATACTCAGCTTGGAGTCTGTTTGGGATTCTCTCTAACCCCCTCCCCCTGTTGCTCTACCCACTCATGTGCTCTCTCTCTCTTTCTAAAGGAAATACATAAGATCTTTAAAAAAAGAGAAAAAAAAGAATGGGGAGAAGAAACGGAAATGGTGTGATACATTAATGTAGGCTTTCAATTGCCAGCCTGTGCTTGGATGTCAAGCCATCCTCTTCTTGTCTACCTTTAATGGTCATGCCAAAAAGAAACCTTTTTTTTTTTCAAATAGTTTTATTGGGATATAATTTACATACTATATAATTTGGTCAAACCTCTCTTTGCAGTTAATATTTTTTTAAAGATTTTATTTATTGATTTGACATAGAGAGAGATATCACAAGTAGGCAGAGAGGCAGGCAAAGAGAGAGGGGGAATCAGGTCCCTGCTGAGTGGAGAGCCCGATGCGGGGCTCGATCCCAGTACCCTGAGATCATGACCTGGGCCGAAGGCAGAGGCTTAATCCACTGAGCACTCAGGCACCCCTGCAGTTAGGGGTACTGAATATTCAGTTGGCAGTACTGAATGTCAAGATTTATGTCTTAATTCTATTTTGTATTATATAATCAATTGTCTCCCCCCATTCATCTTTCATTTGGTTAATAAATATTTTTACATTCCTTTGATTTTAAAATTTTGAAAATATTTTACCTTAAATATATTTATTATATTCTGTATATGACAGATTTTCTCTTTCATTCTATTTTAATAGTCTCTTCTTTGAAATGGATGATTTTAATATGCTTTTATTTTATATATTTCTATGAAAATTTCTTTTATAGTTATTTTTCAATTTAAACTATAAATACCTCTTCCCAATTCCAAACTCTTCACTTGTTTTCCCATCCTTTGAACATAACCAGTAAATTAGCATGTCTTATCTACTAACAGAAAACCACACACAGGGGCACCCAGGTGGCTCAGTTGATTAAGCGACTGTCTTCTGCTCAAGTCATGATCCCAGGGTCCTGGGATGGAGCCCTGCATTGGGCTCCCTGCTCAGCAGGACAGCTGCTTCTCCCCCTCCCACTCCCTTGGCTTGTATTCCTTCTTTTGCTGTCCCTCTGTCCAATAAATTAAAAAAATCTTTAAAAAAAAAACCCTAGGGGTGCCTGGGTGGCTTAGTGGGTTAAAGCCTCTGCCTTCGGCTCAGGTTGTGATCCCAGGGTCCTGAGATCAAGCCCCACATCGGGCTCTCTGCTCAGTGGGGAGCCTGCTTCTTCGTTTCTGTCTGCCTCTCTGCCTACTTGTGATCTGTCAAATAAATAAAATCTTTTTAAAAAAAACACAAAAAATCACACACACACACACACACACATACATATTCTTTTTATGGTTGTCTAGAATTTTGGTGCCATTGAAAATATGAAGTTACTATATAGTAAATACGTACCATTGGCCAGAAATTCCTGTTTTCTTTCTTTTTCTTCCTTGTAATTTACCACTATCTTTAAGACAAAAAAGATTGTTTCATGTTTGAATCTGTTGCATTTCAGTATTCAGTTTTAATAAAAGAAAACATCTTGGAAATTAACAAATTGAATAGCTTTCCTTTTCAGTGTGTATGTTGAGGACAACTTTTTCATCAAATTTGTGGAACTTAGAAAATTTTTTAGTGGGCAATCCTGAGCTAAATTGATGCTATTGCTACTGATTGTTTTGTGTCTGGTTTGAGACTCCCCACCTGCCACCGCCCAGGTTAGGAGGCTCCTATTGAGATATTCTCAAGGACAGAGATTTTCTTCCTCAGCTGTGACCAGTCTACTAAGAAGCCCACCCAAGGTGTTCTTCATTTCTATCACAGTGTGTTCTGTCTCTTAACATTTCTTTTGGGTTCTTAGGATTTCCCTTTCTCTGCTTACATGACCCATGTGTTCTTTTGTGCTATCTGCTCCATCCATTATAACACTCAGAATATTAATTACAGTTGTTTGAAATTCCTGGCCTGATAATTCCAATATCTTTACCATGTGTGTTTCTGATGCTTGCTCTGTCTCCTCAAATTGTGTTCTTTGCCCTTTTGGTATGCTTTGTTTTTTCCTGATAGCCAGACATGATGTACTGGGTAAATGGACCAGCTATAAATAGAGCCCTTCTGCAGGGCACCTAGGTGGCTCAGTTGGTTAAGCGGCTGCCTTCAGCTCAGGTCATGATGCCAGGGTCCTGGGATCAAGCCCCACATGGGGCTTCCTGCTCCATGAGGCGCCTGCTTCTCCCTGACCCTCTGCTTGCAGCTCTGCTTGCTGCTCTGCCTGTGTGTATTCTGTGTGTGTGTGTCAAATAAATAAAATCTTTAAAATATATATATATATATACCTTTGTTGTTGCAGTATGAGGTATGAGGAGAGAGGAAACATTCTATAGTCCTATGATTAAGCCTCATGATATTTTGGAGAGTCTTTTAGGTAACGTATGTCTCTTCTGAACTATGAGCTTCATAAGTGTTTCTCAGTTTTGCTTTGTTTGCTTTTTTCCTTTCCTTTAGGTGGTACAGGATGGCTAGAATGGTCTATACTTGGCTATTTCCCTTCTTTCCTGTAGAAAATCAGACTGGCTGGACTGGGTTATTTTTCTTTCAGCAGGTGAGCTGGATCTCCCAACACCCCAGCAGGTTATTAGACTCCGGTTAAATAGTTTCCCTTGAGGGTAGGCTTTGTTAAGGGGAAAGCAGTTTGCTCTGGTTAGTTCTTTTTCTTTTCAAATTTTATTTTTTTAGCTTTCTATCATTGTTTTTATTACTGTGGAAAATTTCAAACATTCACTAAAGTAGAAGGAATAGTATCATAACTTCCAAAATACAGAGCATTTCATCCTGAATAATTATCTACATTTACCAACTTCAAATTTTCCCCAGCCCCTGCCCAAAACACAAGTGGGGGAAGTTTTCTCCATTACTTATTGAGAAAACCTGGTCAGGCTCCTGGAGGTATATCTGGTGGGGGCCATTTTATGACTCTTCTCCCCAGGAGTTTTTAACTGTCAGAGTTGTTTGTTGAGCCTCTGGGAACTCAGCAACTACACTTCCGGTTTTCCTACCCTAGTTCTCCTTCAGTGGTGATTTCTGCTCGAGTCCCTACTGCGGTAAATCGTAGCTCCGGTGTCTTCCTGTATTTGTCTCTCTGGTGTTGGGGGTAATTGATTTGTTTGCTCTGTGTCCTGTCTTCTCTTGGAGAGCCATGAAGAGTTACTGACTTTTCAGTCTGTTTAGTGTTTTTATTTGTTATCACTCAGCAAGAAATTCCAAGTTCTTTATATGTGGAGCTGGGACTGGAAATTAGAGGGTTTTTAAATTTTTTTAAATTTTTATTTATTTATTTGACAGAGATCACAAGTAGGCAGAGAGGCAGGCATAGAGGGGGAAGCAGGCTCCCTGCTGAGCAGAAAGCCTATTCGGGGCTCGATCCCAGGACCCTGAGATCATGACCTGAGCTGAAGGCAGAGGCTTTAACCCACTGAGCCACCCAGGCACCCCTAGGGTTTTTTTTAATTAATAGATTATATTTTAGACTAGTTTTGGGTTACAGAAAAATGAAGCAGAAACTGCGAATTTGGTTTACATCCTTTTCCTCCACATATAGTTTCCTTTAGTTTCCCATGTTAGTGATTTCCTGCATTAGTGTGATACCTTTGTTAAAATTGAATCATTACTGATATGCCATCCTTTCCTGAGGTACATAGTTTATGTTAGAGTTCACTCTTCGTGTTGTATATTCTGGAAGTTTTGATAAATGCATAGTATCATGTATATATTTCATTACAATGTGCTACAGAATATTTTCACTGCCCTGTAATTTCCTGTGCTCTATCTACTTATCTTTCACTCTTACCCTTAATCCCCAGCAACCACTTATCTTTTTACTCTCTCCATATATTTGGAAGGACACTGTATGTAGTCTTCATGGACAGGCTTCTCTGTAATAAACATTCAAGGTGGGGTGCCTGGGTGGCTCAGTGGGTTAAAGCCTCTGCCTTCAGCTCGGGTCATGATCTCGGGGTCCTGGGATCGAGCCCCACATCGGGCTCTCTGCTCGGTGGGGAGCCTGCTTCCTCCTCTCTCTCTGCCTGCCTCTCTGCCTACTTGTGATCTCTGTCAAATAAACAAATAAAATCTTTAAAAAAATAAACATTTAAGGTTTCCCCCGTTTTTTTCAAAACTTTTTGTTTCTTTTTATTGCTGCATAATTTTCTGTTGTTAGGATGTACCAATTTATCTGTTCACCTATTGTGTGACATTTTTGTTTGCCATATTTTACAATAATGAAGGAAGTGATAGAACATTTATGTGCAGCTTTTTGTGTGAACGTAAGTTTTCAACTCATGTGAGTAAGTATTTAGAAGAGTAATGTGATGGATCATGTGATAAGACTGTGACGAACTTCGTAAAACAACTTCCAAACTGTAGTCTAGGTGTACGCCGTCAGACCATTCTCTTTCATGCAAGCAATGACTGAGAATTTCTGCTGCTCCACATTCTCATCAGTATTTTGGTGGTGTCAGTGTTTTGGGTTTTAATCATTCTAGATGCGCAGTGGTATCTTGTTTTAATTTGCAATCCCCTAATGCCCTAAGATACTGAGCAGTTTCTCATGTGCTTTCCTTTGACCTTTTTTTCTTCTCCACTTGTGTCCCTTTTATGTACATTTTTTTTTTTCTTACTCTGTTAGCAAGGACTTCCAGTACAACACTTAGTAAGGGCAATGAAAGGAGATCGCCTTGCCTTGTGGATGGTCTTAGGGGGAAAGTATCTCGTTTCTCACCACTAAATAGGACATTAGTTTTAATTTAAATCAACTTGATTACTTTCCCCTCTGTTTAGTTGGAAGTTCTTTGTTTTTTTAATCATTAATGGTGTTGCATTTTTCAAATAATTCTTCTGTATCAATACAATTTTTCATGTCTAACATGTTGTGGTGGATTATAATAATTAATTTTAAAATGTTAATATGCCTCAAATACCTGGAATTCATTCCACTTGTTCATGGAGTATAGTTGTTTTCATACAGGGTTGAATTTTATTTACTAATGGCTTGTTGTAGGTTTTATATCTGTTTTTGTGAAACATCTTGGTTTGTAGTTTTTCTTTATCTTTTTCATATAGCCATCCAGTTTGTTACTGGAGTAATACCCCACAGAATGACTTGGGAAGGGTTTGCTAGCTATTTTTTGGGTAGATTGTAGAGAACTGGTATCATTATTATTGACATGTTTGTCAGAATTCACTAGTTTGAAACCACCTGCAACAGGTAATTTCATTTAGGAAGGTTTTTTTAAATTTTTTGGAAGGTTGTTAATCACTGAATTGGTTGTTTTAATAGAGATCTATTCAGATTATACATCTTCTTGTGGGAGTTTCTTTAGGTGATGTCTTTGAGAGAATGTTCTATTTCATCAAGTTATCAAATTGGTGGGCATAGAGTTGTTAATACTCTTCATTTACTAATGTTGCAATGTTCACGGGATCAGTAGTGATGGGCACTTTCCAACTTCTGATGTTTGTAATTTGTGTCTTGTATTTTTTTTCCTTTGGTAACCTGCCTAGAGGCTTATAAATTTTACTGTTAAAGAAAACTGAAAAAGGGGGCGCCTGGGTGGCTCAGTGGTTAAAGCCTCTGCCTTCAACTCAGGTCATGATTCCAGGATGCTGGGATGGAGCCGTGCATTGGGCTCTCTGCTCAGCGGGGAGCCTGCTTCCCTTCCTCTCTCTGCCTGCCTCTCTGCCTACTTGTGATCTCTGTCTGTCAAATAAATAAACAAAATATTTTTTTAAAAAAACTGAAAAAGTAGTGGTCCATAGTTTGTTTTGGCGAAGTTACAAGTGTTAGCCTGGCTAAAGCAGGAGGTAGAAAATACACCTAGTGAAGTTGCTTTGGGAGAACAAGTTTGAGACAGAATGTTAATACTGCAAGTGAGATGTTACTAATTTCATCTTACTAATGACTACAAGAGGTTGAATTCAAAAAGGAGTCTAACTGTTGGCAATCAGGGATTCGATGAAATAAGTAAAACACAGATTTTCTAGAACCATCAGCATGGAAATTTGGGACTGATTCTTTATAAAATCATAACAGATTAGTTTGAGAAAGGCAATGAATAACACTTTGCTACTTACAGTGCTGTCTTGGGCAAAGAGAACATAAGAGGAAGCATGTTTATAAAATTCATTCCTAAGATACATGCATTAATTTAGTTCTTGGGAAATATTTTCATATGGACATCCCATTTCAAATTTCCTATAAACCTGTCAAATTAACAGAGCCTAGAAAAATTAAACCAACTATCTGAGCTACAACCATCCAGCTGACTTCACATAACATGTGTTAAAAATAAATGTTATTTTTGTAATTCATGGAGAATTTGGTTGATTCTGCAGCAGAAAAGTTCTGTAGTACAGGATGAGAACAAAGAACCATTAAAACTATTATTTCTCTACAGAATTTCTAACCTTCCCAATATTTTATGTATACTGTGCATTTTTTGTCATTAAAAAAATGCTATAACACTGGGCACATCTGGTCTTCATAATGCTGTAAGTTAGACCCAATTTCTAGACTCAAAATTTTAGAGTCTAGAAATCTTATAGAGGTAATTTTCTAGCTCCTAGGAAAGATGAGGAAAGACCTAGGTCTTTTGATAATACAACTAGTATTTTTAATTACACTAACTTTTTTTGAAATGTGTTATGCATTAACTATGTAATTTTACCTGTTTTATGCTTATATTAGTCACTTAAATAGCAATACAAGAAATGAAAATGTTCTTCCAAGAAATACTGTTATTAACTTCTTCATTCAGAAACCAGACTACATGTGGTTCTAAAAAGCACAGAGATCAACTTGATTTTTAGAAAATATCACTGCATCTAGCTTCCTGATCTGTGTCATAAATGACATTTAAAATACAAAGGAAATGCTAGCATTTCCTTCTGCTCTGCACCACACATTCTGATGCTAGATTTTATTTTCATTTGTTCTCACCTCCAAGATTTACATATCCTCTGATGTCCTTATATAGACTAAAATCTTTAAGAGGACAAAACCTTTTTTTTTCTTTTAACACATTCGCCATGACTTTAAGAACAAATGGTAGATATATAAAATTTTTAATTCGTTAAGTGACCATATAAGTGTAACTTACATTTTTCTTACCAAAATTTGTGTTTAATTTTGTTAAAATGGTGCTAGTATATGCAGAGCCTAAACCTAAATTGTATTTATTTCTATGCACGAGACTTCTGCTTCAGATTAAGGAGTACTAAATGAATAGCCCTTCTTGTGTTCTATATTGACTTTTTTGGAGATTACCTATTACTATAATATGTATGTATCTATTAGACAAAAACAAAAACACAGTTCTGACCTCAGAGTTCTTATATAATAGAATGATTTTTGTAAAAAGTGGGTATGTGGACAGTCGGTATTATTAATAAAAACTTTTAAAGGAAATTGATAAAATTCATTCATTCTCCGAAAAGGAAATAATTTCACTCTGCTTAATATTCATGAAATTTAATTTTATGGTTATCCAAACAGTTCAAACCTGTCAGTGAAAAAATATTTTCAGCCTAATGTCAAATTTTAGAAATGTACAGTCTATGCTTTGAATACTGATCTTTCTGGTTAAGAATAACAAAAGTAAGACTTGGTAGAATTTAAGAGACAATGTATTACTTGTTAGTTTCAAAAATATTGATCCATACTTGAAACTTTTATGTACGTCTTCAGTGCTGTGCCATTGCTACTTAAATCCAATTTACAAGTTACTATACCATTGCTCCATTCTAAGAGGAGGTAATTTGTCTTTATTCCCTATAATCCAAAATGTAATAGCTCACCTGAAGATTGTTGGGTAACCCCTGAGGGTTTACTCCATGCAATCTCAAAATGATCATGATTTCAACAGCAGATGAACACATCTATTTAGATACTCAAGTCAATTTTTTCCCAAATTTTTCTTCAAAATGCATAATGGATTTATATGTATATAAATAGTTGTCCCATGAAAGGTTAATCCTATGTTTTAACTACCAGAACATTCCATTGTGCTGAACAAATTGTTTTTTGCTTTTTTGTTTGTTTTCTGTAATTGTCTACTACAATGTTTTTCAGAGTTTTTTAAAAAACACTATCATGTCCAAATCCTCCTTGTGTGTTGGCTTCTCTAGTTGGTCTGTGTTTTTACCTTTGATCCTAAGAGTCTTATTCTGCTCTCTCTAGAATTTAGGGATGTCTGCTTTATCCTTAAATCCAATTTAATTAAATTCAAAACTCCTATATTGAGTTAGAAACTGTGTTCAGTTCTGAGGCCAAGTAGGATAACAGTCCCCTATGAGTTTCCCTTGGGAGTGGACAAAAAAAAAAAAGTGGACTTTCATATTCCCTTGGGAATATGAAAGGAGGCATGGAAACAAATAATTATTATAAGTTAGAGATGTAACAGAGTTAGGAAAATATTTGCTTTATGTGATTTAAAGATGACAGTGCTACTACTCTACATAAGAAAGGTTTCATGTTTATGTGCTACCAATAACCATCTGATTGTCTTTATAAAGCCATAGTCTATAAATCTATATATTCCCAAACATAATTTCATTAGGAGTCAAATTGTTTCCTTATTTTCTCCAAGTATTACAGCTTGAAATATATCATTTAATTTCTTAGCCGGCTCCCAAGAGTACAACATACTTTAATAAATGGGTCAAGAGCTATTTTTATGGTCCCCTTTGAAGCCAAGACTGTGAAATCACCTCTCTTCGGTGACTCTGAAAGTTCTGAGAACACATTACAGATGAATTAGAAACCCCACATATGTACCATAGTTTCCTGATAGTAGAGACATCACACTGAAAATGAAGATTATCTGCTACATTTAATTTTGGAAAACCTCAGATAATATTGATATTGACAAGAGTTGGAAATGTGTGTGTGTGTATCTATAAAAATGGAAAACAGGAGAATGAGAGCCTTAAATGATTACTCCTTAGGTGGTTTATTATGGTGGTTATTGTTCGGTCTTCATAATATCTTATTTTCAAAATGCCATTCTGGTTCTTATTTTCTTAGCTATTAAAATTATTTTGAGGTATTATTTGACTTTTGGACTATTGACTTACTGAGCTAGCTATATAATCTTGGATACACTGTTTAATTTCCCTGGTAAGGCTGAAACATGTTATCTTGTTCCTGATCATGGGTAAGATGGTCTGTATTTCAGCATTAATTAGGGTATTAGCCATAGCTTTTGGTTCCAATTTTGTTTGGGGAATTTAATTTAGGAGGTTGAGAAAATTTACTAGTATTCTTAATTTACTGAGAAATTTTATCATGAATGTATGCTGCATTTTCTCAAGTGCATTTGCCACAACTTTTGCAGTTAGCATATAATATTTCTCGTTTAATTTTAATGGAATAAACTAAGTATGTGGAAGGTTTTTTTTATGCTGACAACTTTGACTTACTCTGGGATTATTTTGTTCAACTAGCTTCTTTAAGATTTTTTTTTCGGGGGGCGGGCACCTGGGTGGTTCAGAGGGTTGAGCCTCTGCCTTCAGCTTGGGTCATGATCTCAGGGTCCTGGGATCGAGCCTCGAATTGGGCTCTCTGCTCAGCAGGGAGCCTGCTTCCCCCTCTTTCTCTGCCTGCCTCTCTACCTATTTGTGCCCTGTCTCTCTATGTCAAATAATTAAATAAAATCTTAAAAAAAATTTTTTTGTTAAGTAATCTCAATACCCAGTATGGGGTTTAAACTCAAATCACATGATCTACCCACTGAGCCAGCTAGGTGTCCCTCCAGCAGTAATGTGGAAGTTTATATCCTAGATTGGACTCCTTTTTCCTTTATTGCATTTAATGCTATAAATCTAAGCACTGATTAGCTTATGAGACAACTTTTAATAAGTTGTGTTTTCCTCAATTATTTTTGAGGTCTATTTTCAGACCCATGATCCATTAAAAATAGGTTGTATAATCTTCAAGCATGTGGAGATTTTCTAGATTTATACTACTTAGTGGCTTAGAATTGGATACTACTGTAGTGCAGAACAAATTCTGTACTAATTCTCTTCTAACTAAATGTGACCTGTTTTGTGGCTCAGCATATGGCTTTTACCACTGAGTACTTCCAGTACATTTGAGAGAAATGTGTATTTTACCAATATTCAGTGTGATGTTATGTAATATCAATTAAGTCAAAATGGTACAGCTCTTCCAATCAACTATATATTTACTGACTTCCTTTGCCTAATTAAAGACTGGAGGAAGGATATTAATGAGGCCAACTACTAATTTATGAAGAGGTTTTTTAGTTTTGTTTTTTTGAGATTGTTGTATTTACCATATATTTATTCTTCCAGGCATTGCTATCTATTCAGAATTAGTTTGAAATAGTTTTCTATATGGCATCTTTTCTCTTCAGTCTAAAGAAATTCTTTTTTTTTTTAAGATTTTTAAAAATTTATTTATTTGACAGAGATCGCAAGTATAGAGGGAGACAGGCTCCCTGCTGAGCAGAGAGCCCGACGCGGGGCTCGATCCCAGGGCCCTGGGATCATGACCTGAGCCGAAGGCAGAGGCTTTAACCCACTGAGCCACCCAGGAGCCCCATAAAGAAATTCTTTTAACAGACTTTATTTAGCAGGTCTGCTGGAGATAAATTCTTCCACATTTTGTCTGAAATGTATGTATTCATTGATCTTTATCTGCTATTTATAGTTCTCTTGAAAGCCCCCCAAAATAAATCTTAATGCCTAATGTGATTTTTTTATCAAAGCATTTCCATTTAGTGCTTTTGAAAATTTCTATCTCTTTTTTGAAAAGCATTATTTATTCCCTCATGTTGCTTACTTCTCTAAATTATTTAACATGTTAATTGTAATTACCTTAACCCATTTCTGATAATTCCAACATCTGGACATTTCTGGGTCAGATAGCATTATTATATAGTAATGTTTTCACATTTCTTAAATTTTTTAAAATATTTTATTTATTTATTAGTTAGAGAGAGCGAGCGAGCACAGGCAGACAGAGAGGCAGGCAGAGGCAGAGGGAGAAGCAGGCTCCCTGCCGAGCAAGGAGCCCGATATGGGATTCGATCCCAGGACGCTGGGATCATGACCTGAGCCGAAGGCAGCCGCTTAACCAACTGAGCCACCCAAGCATCCCGTTTTCACATTTCTTAATATTTCATTAAATGCGAGGGGCTTTATATATTAAAAAAAAACTGATAAAAAATTGTTTCCCATAAGAATGAGGCTGTTTTGGGGCGCCTGGATGGCTCAGTGGGTTAAAGCCTCTGCCTTCGGCTCAGGTCACGATCTCAGGGTCCTGGGATCAAGCCCCAGCATCAGGGACTCTCTGCTCAGCAGGGAGCCTGCTCCCCCCACCCCTCTCTCTGCCTGCCTCTCTGCCTACTTGTGATCTCTGTTTGTCAAATAAAATCTTAAAAAAAAAAAATGAGACTTTTTCATCTGCCAAGTTATTCATCTGAAACTGTACGGTAGAGTGCCTGATGCATTGTGTAAGGTTCAGCCACCTGTTAACTTCCTCCTGTTCCTCTGCATACATCCTTACTCTACAAGGCCCCTTGCTGTCCCTTGACAACAAGTCACCCTTACTTCTCCCCCCTCAACTCCAGGGACAGTCGGTCATTTCCCATGTTTAAATTTCAGCTGTTTCCTCTTAACAGCATTTTGGGAGGTTTCTTCCTCCTCTCACTTCTCTGTTAAAGGTTAAATCCACCATGGGATCCATGGGTGGATCTCATCTAGCAGGGGACTTGTTACTTTTCTGTATTCACAAGGTTCATATTCCCATGTCTATTTTCTAATAGCATAAAATAACTATGACTTTGAGTATTATTTGTCTTGAAATAATTACTGGGTCTTAAGTGGCATTCTTTAGTGATTCTTTAGTAGCCTGGTACTAGTTTAAAACGGCACTTGGAGATCTGGTCTTAAATTAGTTGTACTTGAAACTACTGTGAAAATTAGTATATCAGTACTTGTGCTAAAAATACCTGCTGTGGGTATTTTAGTCACCCCTAACAGTGTCCTCAAAATGAAAATTTCCTTGAGCAAACTGTTAGAAATGGAAGAAGAAAAAGGAAAAGACTGTGTAACCTGTATACTGGGAAATACAAGTTTATGTTTTCTAAGGAATCAGGCAGTAAGTCTTCCCAACTGAGTCTAATAGACACTGAAAAAAATACAGAGTTGATAAGTTTGGGGCCACTCCATATAAACATTCATTCCTGCTATTAGAGTAAAAATGAGAATGAGTCACCTTACAGGAGGTCATTGAGTGGACAATCCTTATATCTTGCCAAATATGTATTAATCAAATTACTCTGATTATATACTATCCAAATTTTAAAAAGGGACAACCACTAAAAAACAACAAACATATAAAGGACATCAGGGTGTATCTGCTTGATCAGTAAAAAGACCTGTCAATCTGAAAAGAGGGAGCCAGGCCATACTTCAGAAAAGATAGCTGATAAATCATCAGAGGACAACTTATTTTGGTGAAGTCCCATTGTTTTATTTTTGCTTGTTTCCCTTGCCTCAGGAGATCTATCTAGAAAGAAGTTGCTATAGCCCATGTCAGAATTTACTTCCTGAGTTCTCCTATAGTACTTCCATATTCTCCTATGGTTTTATGCCTCACATTTAGGTCTTCAACCCATTTTGAATTAATTTTTGTGTATGGTATAAAAAAAATGGTCCACTTTCATTCTTCTGCATGTTGTTATCAAGTACTTTGTCAAAATAAAACCTTCTGCACAGTGAAGGAAATAACAAACTAAAGGCAAGTTGCAGAATATGGTAAGATATTTGCAAGTGACATATTTGATAAAGGGTTGGTATCCAAAATATATAAAGAACTTAAGAAACTCAAAACACCAAAATGAAAAATCTAATTTAAAAAATGGCAGGAGACATGAATAGTCCTTCTTCCAAAGAAGACATACAAATGGCCAGCAGGGACATGAAAAGATACTCAATATCACTGATAATTAGGGATATACAAAACTACAATCAGCTATCAGCTCAAATCTGTCAGAATGACTAACATCAGGAACAGATGAAATAACAGGTGTTGGCAAGGATGTGGAGAAAGGGAAACACTCTTGCATTGTTGGTGGGAGTGTAAAATGGTGAAGCCACTCTAGAAAACAGTACGGAGTTTGGTCAAAAAGTTAAAAACAGAACTACCATACAATTCAGTGATTTTACTACTAAATATTTACCCAAAGAATCCAAAAATACCAATTCAAAGGGATACATGGAGTGTTATCTACAATAGCTAAATTACAGAAACAGTCCAACCATCTGTCAACCGATGAATGGATGAAGGGGTGCTGTGTGTGTGTGTGTGTGTGTGTGTGTGTGATTTCATTATTTTTATGGCTGAGTAATATAAGTGAGATGTTACTCAGCCATTAAAAAAAAAAAACTTGGGGTGCCTGGGTGGCTCAGTGGGTTAAAGCCTCTGCCTTCGGCTTGGGTCATGATCCCAAGGTCCTGGGATCGAGCCCCGCATTGGGCTCTCTGCTGGGCAGGGAGCCTGCTTTCTCCTCTCTCTCTCTCTCTGCCTGCCTCTCTGCCTGCTTGTGATCTTTGTCTGTCAAATAAACAAATAAAATCTTTAAAAAAAAAAAAAAACTTGCCATTCGCCATGACATGGATAGAACTACAATACATAATGCTAAGTGAAATAAGCCAGTCAGAATAAGACAAATACCATACAATTTCAGTCATGTGTAGAATTTAAAAATCAAGTGAGCACAAGTAAAGGTGAGAGAGAGATAGACCAAGAGACAGACTCTTAATTATAGAGAAAAATGGATGGTTACAAGTGGAGATAGGTGAAATAGGTGATGAGGATCAAGGAGGGCACTTGTCATGATGAGCACAGGGTATCTTACAGAAGTGTTGAATCACTATATTGTACCACCTGCAACTAGTATTACACTGTATGTTAGCTAGCTGGAATTTAAATAAAAATTTCATTTTAAGTTACTTTTTCAAGTTCATAGTAGAACACAAATTCATGAAATTCAAGCAAAAATTCATAAGGAAAGAACAGAGATGAGAGGAAAAGAATGTAAGATAAAAAGGAAGTGAGTGGATAAAGCAAAATTTAAATTATTTAGTAATAAAATGTATTAATGTAGTTATTATAAATGAGGCAGAAATTAAGCTTTAAAAAATCAAAAAGACATTAACCATTGAAAATAGTAAGGAAGAAAAACAGTTGTCAAGGTGGTAATATTTCTAGAATGAGTTTTTTTCAGTGATAGAACAATTGGAACAGAAATCAAAATAATTTTGAGATGAAAGATTTTAAGACCATTTTCTATTTTTTATAATAGTCTTACTGTATTGTAGAACATTTTGAACAACCACAGGATGAATAAAGTAATTATTCTTATCATGAAGAAATAATCAATTTTCAAGTACAAAATTCTACAAATTGTCACCATATCAAATTTATATTTTCAAATATAAATCACTCTAATTTTATAATCAACATAATAAAGACTATTGTGATCACTATTCAGAACCTAAAACAATAGCTTTGATATAGTAGTTCTTACTAAACATTTATAAACAAAGTTTTTGTTTGAAAGACCATCATTTATAAAAGTAAGAAAAGAAAACACATCTGTAATCACACTGCAGCTACATTCAGTATTAATTTTTGAGCTATCTTTCCAGACTTTTGTTTATCATAAATGTGTATGTATATTTAGAATGACACTATATCTACACTAAAATGCATATTTAGTATGATTTGAATATATTCCTCAACCCTTCTTAGCACAATATTTCAGAGATTCTCGAAGCCCAAGCTGGTTGAAAGAGGGGATGTTTAGCTCCAAACTGTGGTGGAGTCCAAATATTTGATGAGCTAAACAAAAACCATTGAACGAGCTTCCCCATCTTCCTCTGATCTTGTGCATGCTTGAAAATGAAATCTGGGCAGCACCTGGGTGGCTCAGTGGGGTAAAGCCTCTGCCATCAGCTAAGGTCATGATCTCAAGGTCCTGGGATCAAGCCCCACATCGGGCCCTCTGCTCAGCGGGGAGCCTGCTTCCTCCTCTCTCTCTGCCTACTTGTGATCTCTGTCAAATAAAATCTTAAAAATAAAAAAAGAACATCTTTAAAAAAAAATGAAATCTGTTGTTACACTAATACCAAATCTTCCCCCACCATCCCCAAGGGAAAACATGAATATGACTGTCCTCCAGCAACTCTGAGTTACATATAAAAATGTTTCTTTTTCTTTTTCTTTTTGTTTTCTTTCTTTTATTTGCTTTCTTTCAAAGTTTATTTCTTTGAAAAATGGTTTGCTTTCTATTTAGCCCATCTGGTATCATAAGAAAATTCAATTTTGTGGTGCCTGGGTGGCTCAGTGGGCTAAGCCTCTGCCTTTAGCCTAGGTCATGATCTCAGGGTCCTGAGATCAAGCCTCACATTGGGCTCTCTGCTCAGCGGGGAGCCTGCTTCTCCCTCTCTCTCTGCCTTCCTCTTTGCCTACTTGTGATCTCTCTCTGTCAAATAAATAACTAAAAAATCTTAAGAAAAAAAGGAAAAGTCACTTTTTTGGATAACAATATTTACCGTGCCTATTTTAGAAAAGTGTAGAAGAATATGGTAAAGTGCCCTATTTGAAAACATATTAGAATGTAATTCATTTTAGAATAATGATTATCAGTTCTAAGAAAGAATACTAAGATTCCCCATAAAATATGGCATATGCAGCTTCATCAGGCGCAGACCTGTTTTACTGCTCTCCCAGTGAAATGATCTGTGTAGCATTTATAAAATGTTATACTAAATATTCTTTATGCTAAATAAATGATTCTTAAGCTCTCAATCCATAGAATATGTAAAATATCTGATGATAGTATAGTGCCCGAGTTAATCTGATATGAATCATAGTGTTACGATCCAACACTGTGTGCATCTCTAACAGGTTCACTACAGATGGAATTGCAATCTGCAGCCAGTAGATCTATTAAATCCTTGATTTACCAATATACATTTTATAATTAGAGGATTCATATCTCAACTCTGCTTGAATAAAACTAGCCATACTGGTAGTAGTAAGAAACATTTCTTATTTAAGTGTAAATCAAAGCAGGAGGTAAAATAAAGTGGTGATTATTTCAGCTCTTAGCACATTGTCTCTCACAGTAATGGAAATATGTTTTGCATGAAGTACTGGAATTTTTTTATTAACATATAATGTATTATTAGCCCCAGGGGTACAGGTCTGTGAAGTGCCAGGTTTACATACTTCACAGCACTCACCATGGCACATACCCTCCCCAATGTCCATAACCCAACCACCCTCACCCTACCTCCCTCCCCTCAGCAGCCCTCAGTTTGTTTTGTGACATTAAGAGTCTCTTATAGTTTGTCTCCCTCCTGATCCCATCTTGTTTCACTTTTTTCCTTCCCAGCCCCCCAAGCCCCCCACGTTGCCTCTCAAATTCTTCATATCAGGGAGATCATATGATAATTGTATTTCTCTGATTGACTTATTTTGCTCAGCATAATACCCTCTAGTTTCATCCACATCATTGCAAATGGCAAGATTTCATTTCCTTTGATGGCATCTTCTTTATCCATTCATCTGTTGATGGACATCTAGGTTCTTTCCATAGTTTGGCTATTGTGGACATTGCTGCTATTCAGGTACACGTGCCCCTTTGGATCGCTACATTTGTATCCTTAGGATAAATACTCAGTAGTGCAATTGCTGGGTCATAAGGTAGCTCTATTTTCAACTTTTTGAGGAACCTCCATGCTGTTTTCCAGAGCAGTTGCACCAGCTTGCATTCCCACCAACAGTGTAGGAGGGTTCCCCTTTCTCCACATCCTCGCCAGCATCTGTCATTCCCTGACTTGTTAATTTTAGCCATTCTGACTGGTGTGAGATGGTATCTCATTGTGGTTTTGATTTGTATTTCCCTGATGCCCAGTGATGTGGAGCACTTTTTCACGTGTCTGTTGGCCATCTGGATGTCTTCTTTGCAGAAATGTCTGTTCAGTCCTCTGCCCATTTCTTGATTAGATTCTTTGTTCTTTGGGTGTTGAGTTTGATAAGCTCTCTATAGATTTTGGATACTAGCCCTTCATCTGATACGTCATTTGCAAATATCTTCTCCCATTCTGTCAGTTGTCTTTTGGTTTTATTAACTGTTTCCTTTGCTGTGCAAAAACTTTTGATCTTGATGAAGTCCTAATGGTTCATTTTTTCCCTTGCTTCCCTTGCCTTTGGTGATGTTTCTAGGAAGAAGTTGCTGTGGCTGAGGTGGAAGAGGTTGCTGCCTGTGTTCTCCTCAAAGATTTTGATGGACTCCTTTCTCACATTGAGGCCCTTCATCCATTTTGAGTCTATTTTTGTGTGTGGTGTAAGGAAATGGTCCAGTTCATTTTTCTGCATGTGGCTGTCCAATTTTCCCAACACCATTTGTTGAAGAGACTGTCTTTTTTCCATTGGACATTCTTTCCTGCTTTGTTGAAGATTAGTTGACCATAGAGTTGAGGGTCTATTTCTGGGCTCTCTATTCTGTTCCATTGATCTATATGTCTGTTTTTGTGCCAGTACCATACTGTCTTGATGATGACAGCTTTGTAACAGAGCCTGAAGCCGGGAATTGTGATGCCACCAACTTTGGCTTTCTTTTTCAACATTCCTCTGGCTATTAAGGTCTTTTCTTGTTCCATATAAATTTTAGGAGTATTGTTCCATTTCTTTGAAAAAAATTGATGGTATTTTTTAAAAGATTTTATCTGTTTGACAGATCACAAGTAGGCAGAGAGGCAGGCAGAGAGAGAGGAAGGGAAGCAGTCTCCCTGCTAAGCAGAGAGCCTGATGTGAGGCTCGATCCCAGGACCCTGAGATCATGACCTAAGCCGAAGGCAGAGGCTTTAACCCACTGAGCCACCCAGGTGCCCCAAATTGATGGTATTTTGATAGGGATTGCATTAAGCATGTAGATTGCTTTAGGTAACATAGACATTTTCACAATATTTGTTCCTCCAATCCAGAAGCATGGAACATTTTTCCATTTCTTTGCATCTTCCTCAATTTCTTTAATGAGTACTTTATAGTTTTCTGAATATAGATTCCTTGCCTCTTTGGTTAGGTTTATTCCTAGGTATCTTATGGTTTTGGGTGCAATTGTAAATGGGATTGACTCCTTAATTTCTCTTTCTTCTGTCTTGTGGTTGGTGTAAGAAAATGCAACTGAGACCCCAGGGGGAGGGGCCGGCTCCCAGCAAGCGGTGGAGCACAAAATCAGGACTTTTAAAAGTCTGCTCCATGGAGGCACATCGCTCCAGAGGCTAAACTGGGGTGAAGACCTCACGGGGACAGCGGGGACTCAGGTCCCGCAGGGTCACAGAAGGATCGGGGCTGTCTGAGTGTCGCAGAGCTCACAGGTATTAGAGCGGGGAAGCTGGCTGTGGAGACAGAGCCGAGGTTTCCTAGAGCCGTGCTCTGTGACATGGGCCAGTGCTCTGTGACACGGGCCGGTGCTCTGTGCAAGGAGTCCCCACAAGATCCGGGGAGACTCCGACCCGGGAGAGCTCAGGGATCTATGGGGTTCGAGACTCCAGGTGGGACTCTGCCAGAGACAGAGACACTTGGTCACAGGCTGGGTGAGCTCCGAGCGCTCCCAGAAGCCAGTGAGATGGGACTAATTATGCACGATTTT
>RCUC01162673.1:0-26795 GCA_003697995.1 Taxidea taxus jeffersonii | reverse complement strand
AGAGAGAGAGAGAGAGAGAAGCAGGCTTCCTGCTGAGCAAAGAGCCCGATGTGGGGCTCAATCCCAGGACCCTGAGATCACAACCCGAGCCGAAGGCAGAGGCTCAACCCACTGAGCCACCCAGGCGCCCCCCTATAGCCTGGAATATTATCCTAAGGAAATAACTTCCATCTCTCCACATGTGAGCCTCAGAAATAGCTCACCTAATTAACAACCTCCCCTACATCTGCAGGAAACACCACCTGCAGGAACGGTCTATGGAAGTGTATATTCTCATCACTGAAATTATTACTAACCAGAGTACAAAACTTGCAATGTTTTCTCTTTAAAACCAGTCATATGAGAATAAGAAATCCTTCTCTATAACTATCTTATATGCAATCTTTCCACTGGGAAGCATTACTGATATCTATAAAAGGCCTAAGAACAGCCTTTAAGAGGAAAAAGGGTTAACAAAGAGAAGAGAAGCTGCCTTAAAATATTTTTAAAAGGCCTAAAGTTTTTGGGAAGGAATATCTTCTGGCTGTTCATAGGCTGTAAGAGGGGGTACATATATGCTATATTAGGATCATGACACAGCCTATAATCAACATCAATATGAATTGTTATTTTATTAATATAATAAAAGCATCTCAGAAATGACATAGATATTTACTCTTACTGTATATCATTTAAATGTTAAATAAGTTTAATTTTAATATGGTAGAAGATATCTACCACAACAGTTTTGAGTACATAAATGTCTTATAAGGCTTTCTTTTTTTCTTGACAGTCAAAATCTAACTCTTTAAGAAACAAAGAAACAGAAGATTCACAAAAGGTACAGCCTAACGCTTGTAAAATATCTTTTAAATGGTAGCTGGTTCTAATGATTTCAAACCTGAAATAATGAAAAAATTACAGAGAACATCACGGTAACTTTCAACCATAGATACCATTTCTTATTACTGAGAAACTCAAAGATAATCTCAAGTGGTAAACTATGATTTAAATGTGATCATTCTCAGTCACTAACCCTACTGAACACACTCAGAATACAAGAGTTAATGGTGAGTGTACATGTGCTGGGGGGATGGGGACAGGCCGTCACTCTGACTGGTGGCAGTAAAGAAAGACAAAGCTCAGATGCGTGTGCAATAATCACTCTTCTAGTCCTAAGAGAGACAGGCGTTTTGTTCTCATTTCTGTTTACAGAAGAAGAGCGCCCGGCGTATTTTTCAGGAAATTGCTCAAGAACTATATAGTAAAAGACACGTAGAAACAAGACAGCAAGTAAGTGTGAAATATCAAGGAGATGTAATGCAGACACAAAGCGTGTTGACTGGAAAAGCTAGGCCACCAGCGAGCCATCAAACATCATGTTTTCCTTAGAGGAGTCTGAAAGAGATTTTCACACAGAATGCATTTTTATATAGAACCTGATTCAATACATAACAAAGGACATCTGAAACAATATTAAATAGAGACCAAGCTGGCATCTTAGCGACATGGAATCTTTCAGAAACACACTGGATAGAGGCAACATTTTCAATTCAGACAAGGATGCTTTTGTAGATTAAAAGATCCTTGCACAGTACCCTGCATGCAGTAGTGGGCAGTAAGGAAATGCTGCAAACAACTGTGGGCCACATTATACAGAACACATCACTTATCGCTAATAAGGCAGAAATCAATTTATAGTAGAAAAGAGTAACTAATTAAAATAAAAATCAAGTCTTTCTTAGTCTTTGGGGTTAGAGTGGCAGGAAGAATGCATTCATATTATCTGTAACATATCTGACAGTGTCTCTTTAAAGTCCTATATGACAGGTTTTCCAAATAAGATGCTGTTTTAGTGCTAGTGGAACAGATACTGAAGTTCCGGTCATGCACAATCAGGTTGCTCAGATTTAAATTAAAATGTATACAATAGGGGCGCCTGGGTAGCTCAATGGGTTAAGCCACTGCCTTC
This sequence comes from Taxidea taxus jeffersonii, assembly GCA_003697995.1. NCBI lineage: Eukaryota > Metazoa > Chordata > Mammalia > Carnivora > Mustelidae > Taxidea > Taxidea taxus. Next base: position 24,844 of record RCUC01162673.1, on the reverse strand, counting down.
GGCTCAGGTCATGGTCTCCGGATCCTGGGATCGAGCCCCACGAGCCCCACATCGAGCCCCACATCGGGCTCTCTGCTCTGTGGGGAGCCTGCTCCCCCCCTCCCCCGCCTGCCTCTCTGCCTACTTGTGATCTCTGTCTGTCAAATAAATAAATAAAATCTTAAAAAATTTTTTTTCTTTAATTTAAACAATATAATTAACTTATACACAACTAAGGATTTTTCTTAAACAGCTGCCAAGAGGGCAGATGTAACAAGTGTCTGATATGAGGTGTTTTTCTTTTCTTTTCTTTTTTTTTTTTTTATTTATTTGTCAGAGAGGAGCGGGGGGAGAGAGAGAGAGAGAGAGAGAGAGAGCACACAAGCAGGCAGAGAGGCAGGCAGAGGCAGAGAGAGAAGCAGGCTTCCTGCCGAGCAAGGAGCCCATGCGGGACTCGATCCCAGGACCCTGGGATCATGACCTGAGCCGAAGGCAGTGGCTTAACCCACTGAGCCACCCAGATGTCCCTAGGTGTTTTTCTTTTTTAATCCAACTTTTAAAAAGGATTTTCATCCAGGAAAGAGTGTGGTTTAAGTAGTCATTTCATAGTTCAGTGTGTATATACATACATAAAGAAATGGTCTAATCACCTAAGATACCATTCTGCATAATTATAAATGCCTGTTCACTCTTTCCTTACTGAGGCTAGAGCAACTTTTTCTGCAAACAGACAAAAATAAGTGTCTTGAAGACAAGTCTAGAAGTAAGTACTGTTATGTAACCCAGGACTCTCCCAACAGCATCTCAACAAGAAAACTAATTTTCAACAGAGCACAGAGGCACATGCTATTGTACACTGTGAGGATAGAGACAGCAAATCCCAGACTGCAAACACTGCAGGTCAAATAATCCTTTGTTTCAACAACAATATGGACAACAAAAATGCAATGAATGGAATCTTAATATACTTATTAAAATATAATAATAGAAAAATGCTCTAAGAAAAGAAGAGAAAAGTAATTTGCAGTTCCCACATCTTACTCTAAATACAGGAAGAATAGTAACTGCGTTACTACTACTTAACTCCGTTATGATTATAGGAGGCTACTTAGGACATAGAATGCAAAAGGGCATGTTAGTTAATATGTTGCTTGCCATGGGGGATCATTGGTTATATAACCTTAAATAAGGTTTGTCATTTACTATTGCAGGAGAAAGGCAACACTTATGAAAACAGAAGAGCACTTTCCAACTATGAAAGACCATAGAAATGTTTTACTTTTCAACTAAGTCACTGAAAATCCAAATCCAGAAGTTATGGCAGTTTTAATGGACATACACCCATCAGGGTTTTAAAAAAACAATCAAAGGTAGATGGAAAAGACAATTCTCTACAAGGAAAGATGCCACAATACAAGGAAACTATCACTAACAGTAATTACCAAGATACTAATGCCCTACAAAATACAACTGAAAAATACTTTCCTAACTTGTTAGAATTCTGAGTAGTCTAACATTTTAAAAATTGCCATTTTCCTAACATATCCCTATATAGATGTCATTTGACATATGAGGTACATGAGGACTGCTACCCTGAAGATTAGAAGTCACACCTCATGCTTCTGTCTTGGGTGGAAGAACTGTCTTTATGGTTGCGGAAGTGATGGGCCAATGAGACTAAGATGGGAGGCAGGGAAAAAGAAAGGGAAGTGCCAAAATTTGAGTTAAAAAAAAGAGAAGACGAAAAACCATCTTGCAAAGTACCTTGGAGTGAATACTATTCTTCTGGTATTGCTACTGGGCAACAGTAGAGTGCACATTTTCCTGCCTGCGTATGCAAAATGACTTACATCATGCTACCAACAAAAAGTGAAAAAAGAGAGTAAGAATATGATAGCTAAAATATAGAGGATCTGAACAGGAGGTTAAACAGAAAACCTCAGAACCTCAGAACACAGAAGCCCCAGCCAACTCTAGATGTCAGTGTTGTGCCAAGTAACAGCACCAGGGAAGCAGTGGGCAAGGCACTGTGCTTGCCTGTGCCTTCACAATATTGATTTTTAACCGATTTAGGAGGGGAATATCAGGTAAGGGGGTGGGGCCAGCAACGATGTTTATGGTAACATTACCATCTCACTGAAAAAACATACTATGGATTGTTCTTTGAAAGCTACCTCATTGTAAAAATGTTTTAAAGTACCCACAAGTGTGCATTCATTATTAAAAATGAATTACAACCTATTTTTATTTCATTAAAATGTTTCTTTTAAGACATTAAATTAAGGGATGCCTGGGTGGCTCAGTTGGTTAAGCGGCTGCCTTCGGCTCAGGTCATGATCCCGGCGTCTTGGGATCGAGTCCCACATCGGGCTCCTTGCTCAGCAGTGAGTCTGCTTCTCCCTCTGCCTGCCACTCTGTCTGCCTGTGCTCGCTCCTGCTCTCTCTCTCTATCTGACAAATAAATAAATAAAATCTTAAAAAAAAAAAAAACAAACCTTAAAAAAAAAAGACATTAAATTAAGACACCTGATATTAAATGAGGTGAATTCGGAGGTGGGGGGGCGCACCTGGATGGCTCTGTCATTAGCCTTCTGCCTTCAGCTCAGGATCATGATCCCAGGGTCCTGGGATCGAGCCCCATATCGGGCTCCCTGCCTGGTGGGGAAGCCTGCTTCTGTTGCCTCTCTCATTGTGTCTCTCTCTGTCAAATAAGTAAATAAAATAAATGAGGTGAATTATATGTTTACAACCCAAGCAGAATCTTAAAATAGTTTAAGATCCCTGTGAAAATGTCTGGCAGTGATGGCAGTAATAACATGTGTTATCACCTGTGCCTGGAAAAAACGGGAAGAGGAGAGAGAGGGGGAGCATGTCAACTCCTTTTATTTGTGTGCTTGTATATATTTGTGTGAGTGCCTATGTTGTGCATTTGTGTGTGCTGGGTATAGTGTATGTGCATATATGTATGTGTGTACATGTGCATATATGCATACATGTGTAACTGACACATAAAAGTAGAAATTAAACAATTGGCTTAAGAAGTCATCGAAAGAGAAATGTTAATGTTTTCTTCCTATAACCCATAATAAACGATCTTGTGTTCTCCTGGGTGTGTATAGCTCTATTCTGAGACTGCTGGCTTGGATGAAATAAATGAATTTCTAAGCTAGATGGCAAAAAAAAAGGTAAGCACTAACTACCCAGGTGAATGGAAAGTGTTAGATTAGATCATTTACTTTTCATTTCTGGGAGTCATTACACTTTGGTACTCCCAGGGCTGAAAATACACTGTCCTTTGTGTAACTTAACTAGCCGATAAAATCCCTGAGATAAATTAGTATTTGATTTAGAATAAGCCTTACCCAACGCAACAAGGACTGATTACTGATTAAACTGAAATTGGGATATACTTTGCTTTGGGAAAGTAGTTATATTCCCTGAGATCATATAGCTCAGTTACTGATATATATATTAATATTCCTTCTTTTATTTATTCATCTAGCAAACAACATCTACTGGGTGCTAGACTATTACCCAGAGAAAGGCCTTTCTTTCATGCCACTCTTGGGTCACACTGACCTTGTCCTTCCCTAATCCCACCTTGTTCACACTCTCATGCTTTTGCACATGCTGTGCCCTCTGCCTGGTAAAATGCTTCTCAGATACAAACAGAGCTCAAATGCCACCTCTTAATGAAAGCTTCTATGACCTCCCCTAGAAGTTAATGGGTCTTTCCTTCTCTATACCCATAGTACTTGTCATATTTCTTATCAGACTATCCTGCCATTGTCTGCTTACATCTGTCTTCTGTATGATTCTGCAAGTATTAAGACTAAAGGAAGTTTTTCATTATCTTTGTATCCCACAGCCTGGCACTGCCCGGTAAAAACGAGGCTCTCCAATACCCTTATATGAATACACATGAACACTGTTTCTATAGAAAAATATTTTTTCAGCATGTCAACTGAGATATGAAGCACACTCCACTCCCTAGCCATCAACCCTCACCCCTCACTGTAAGCAGTGTTGGTTGAATCCCTGGCAGTAACTGTCCTACTAGCTTAACATCCAGAATGTTCATTGGAAAAAATTAAACTACAGCTTTCTGTTTAGATTTGAGTTTCCCATGACAATGAGAAAAGAACAATACTGAAACAATTCCCAACAGGAGGGAAACCAGAAAGATGTGGTTCTGGTCTACACACCCTACCCTCTAGACAAGGGCACTTAAACCACATACTGAAAGATGTTGGCAGGATTTCCAGAGTAAGTAATTTCCTTTTCTCTGCTACATCAGACCTGAGTGAATCGGGGACCCCTAGATCACAGGCAAAGAGCGAAGACTCTGTGGGATCAAGTCACGCTAACCAACGGACAGTGCACACTTTGAGACAAAGTTGTGATGCCTAATGAAGTCCTCAAATTATGATGGTGAGGGGCTTGGGTGGCTCAGTGTTAGGTTAAAGCCTCTGCCTTCAGCTCAGGTCATGATCTCAGGGTCCTGGGATCGAGCTTCGCATCGGGTTCTCTGCTCATCAGGGAGCCTGCTTCCTCCTCTCTCTCTCTCTGCCTGCCTCTCTGCCTACATGTAATCTCTCTTCCTGTCAAATAAATAAATAAAATCTTTAAAAAAAAATCATGATGGTTACTGTGAGAAGAGTGAGGTCTCAGACCTGAAGGACACATATTTCAAATATTTCAATACTGAAGGACTGTGAACATAGGATTAATAAAGCCACAAACAAAATCAAAGTAACAGGACAGAATAGGATGACCTGAGACAGACACGGTAGCGCACTCTCCTATATGTTAGACTCTTTAAAACTCGGGACAAACCTCGAGGTAAGGATTAGCCCCACTCTTAGAGATGAAACACTAACCTTAACAAGAGGCCCATGTTTCAAACAGGGCCAGCCCTCAGAGCCCAAGCTCTTTCTATGCAACAGTCCTACCAGTCTTGTTTATTTCTCTTTAGATTTATAATGGGAGTTTTAAGACTAAATATGCCTAAATTAACCAGAACAATGACCCTAGAAGAAAGTACAAAAGTTGCCAAAGGCCACTTCTCAATAGGCACCAGCCTCGCTGGTTTCACAGGAGAATTCTACCAAACTTTCCAAGAACAGAGAGCCACATGCAATTGAAAGGGTTCCAGAGCATGGAGGAAAAACATACAAATTCTTCTTTGTAAAGCCAGCAGTATATTGATAAAAATAACACCCTCCAAATAATAAAAGATGAGCTATAAATCAATCATTAGTCATCAATATTTTGCTAACATATTCATTTAGAATTTTTATAAATACAATCCGGCAGTGCATTACAAGAAGACTATCCCATCTAAGCCCAGAAATGCAAGGGTGGATATACAGTATATACATACTAATAATTTAACAAGTCAGAGGAGAAAAAACAGAATGACTATCTCCATAGATGCTGAATATACAGGTAACAAAATGCAACAGAATTCCTGACTTTTTAAGCTCTTAATGAAACAAGATTTAGAAGAATATGTATTTCAAGCCAAACAACAGCAATCTCAAGCCAAAAGACAGCATCATATAATAAAGTAGAAATATTCTCATTAAAGTAAAAAATAAGATAAAAATGCCTACCATTTTAAAAAACATTTTCTGGAATCAACTACCATTTCACTTGGACAAAAAAAGTCTAAACATGGAAAGTAAGTAGCAAAACCACTTGTAGATGTATCAAGGAAACACAAGAGGACCAATACAGAAGCTACTGGAGACACTAAAATAATTGAAAAATGTAAAAGATTACAAAATTAGTACAGACACAAAAAATCAATTGCTTGGGTATGAACACCTACCATTCATTCTAACCTATGATGAAAGAGGCATAGGCTACAACAGGGATGAAACTGGAGGACATTATGGTAAGTGAAACAAGCCAGACACAGAAAGATAAATACTGCTGATCCCACTTCCATGTGGAATCTAAACAAGTCAAACTCGTAGAACCAGACAGTAGAACAGTGGTTGCCTGGGGCTGGGGGGTGGGGGAAATAGGGAGACACTGGTCAAAGGGCACAAACTTCCAGTGACAGTAAGTTCTGGGGATCTAACGTGCAGCATGAAGACTACAGTAAGTAACCCTGTACTACACACCTGAAGGTTGCTAAAAAAAATAGATCTTAAGTGTTATCACACACAGAAAAGGGTAACTATGCGAGGTGATGAATGCATTAGACTGTAGTAATAATTCACAACATGTATGCATATTAATCATCATGCTGCATACCTTAAATACATATAATTTTTATTTGTCAATTTCCCAAAAGCTGGGGGAAAAAATTTAAAAGTTAAAAAAATGGGGGTGCCTGGGTGGCTCTGCCTGTGGCTCAGGTCATGATCCCAGCATCCTGGGATTGAGCCCCACATTGTCAGGCTCCCTGCTCAGTGGGGAGTTTGGGTCTCGCTCTCTCTCTACCCCTCCCCTCAGCTTGTGTTCCCTTGCTCACTCTGTCTCAAATAAATAAATAAAATCTTTTAAAAATAAATAATAAAAATAAAATTAAAGCACCCAAACTCATCCACAATTCCAGATGTCCCTTTCTTGCTTTTACAGTTTATTTTCATTTATCACCAACAACATGCCATTTGTTTCCTTTCTTCCTCACTAGAACTAAGCTCCATGAGGGCAAGGGTATCTGTGTGTTTTCCACTTGCTGTATCTCCAGCACCTAGGCACTCAGTAAATACTTTTAAATGAATGAAGATATTCTGTGGCATAAGAGTACCAATTCCCATTGTAAGCTCAGCCCAACAGTGTAAATATGCTCAGGGCAGAGGACACTCTCCCAGACTCAGAGTGTGTGTCATGACTATCCTATACCCCTCACCAGTTGCTGCTGGGCAGGAACAAATCCCTTACCCTTTACAATGGGCCCTAAAGTGATGGGTAGATTTCTGGGAAAGGTTTCCCACACTTATTAAAAAAAAAAAAAAAAAAAAAAAAAGATGTATGGGGGAGAATGGTCCTCTCCTTTCAAGATTTTTTTTCCCCAGGGGCTGGGGGTGTATGCAATGGGGAAGGACAGGGAGAATCTTTTTTTTTTTTAAATTTAAGCTTTTTTTATTTAAACATATAATGTAACCCCATCCCCCTCTCCCAACCCCTCTCCCCGCCCACCCCCCTCAGTTTGTTTTATTACATTAAGAGTCTCTTTTGGTTTTTCCAGAGGGAGAATCTTAAGCAGGCTCCACACACAGTGTAGAGCCTGACATGGGGCTCCAACCTTGAGATCATGACCTGAGTGGAAATCAAGAGTCAGGAGGTTAACTGCCTAAGCCACCCAGGTGCCCCTCTCTCTTCATGATTTTGTCATGCCAACACATGACATTTGCCACTACATTAGCCATTTTGTAACTCTAAAAGGAACGCCAATACACTGAATATGAAGAAAGGAAAGCAGGTTTTGAACTTCAACAGAAGAGCTGTATAACAGAATTAATCCAACCATAGAATTGCTTTCCTAAAATAAACTCTTCATTTTTAAAGAGAGAGACAGAGCGAGGGGGGTTGCGGGGGGCAAAGAGAGAAGGAGAGAGAGTCTTAAGAGACTCTCTGCTGGGTGTGGAGCCCCACACGGGGCTTGATCTCAAGACTTTGAGATCAGGACCTGAGCCGAAACCAAGTATTGGCTGACCACCCAGGCACCCCGCTCCTTCTGTTTCTTAAAGCAAAAGGCAACCTTTGCAGGTCTTTGTACATGTCCATACTTACACATGTACAAAAACCTGCATAAGAGTGTGTTCACTTCACTATTATTTATAAAGCAAACTGCTGGTACCTAAAAGTACATAAACAGGGGCTTCCTCAAGTAAAGTTATATAGCCAGTGGTGTGCTGGTAAATGTTTACCAACCACCCTGGAGAGGAGAAAGGCTATTGTAGTGTTTGCCAATTTTCAAGATTTAAGTGCTCCCACCATTGACCATACAATGGTCAGTTTCAATAAGAGTCATGTTCAATGACTATTTCACTAACTTCACAACAATATAATAATCAGCTCTCAAAAGCCAGTAAAACCCGCTCCAGCATACCACTGCTTATATCCAGATGACGATGTAGATACTATGTGCTGGTAAGGAGTAATTTTCTAGATATACTTAAGTGGAAAAAGGCAACCAAAGGATTTACAATGGGATTTAATTAGATAATCAATTTTCTCAAGTGTACACAGTTATATTTGCATAGACTATCTTAAGAATATTCAAGAGACCCAAACAAGACTGTGGAACTGGGATGGATGAAAAAATTTTCATATATACCCTCTTGCTAACTGCCTGAACTCTTTTTACCATTAATTACATTTTTTATAAAAATTACAGTTTTGGGGACACCTGGGTGGCTCAGCTGGTTAAGCGGTTGCCTTCGGCTCGGGTCATGATCCCAGGGTCCTGGGATCGAGTCCCACATCGGGCTCCTTGCTCGGCGGGGAGCCTGCTTCTCCCTCTGCCTCTGCCTGCCTCTCTGTCTGCCTGTGCTCGCTCCCACTCTCTCTCTGACAAATAAATAAATTAAATTAAAAAAAAAATTACAGTTTTTGGGGCACCTGGGTGGCTCAGTGGGTTGAAGCCGCTGCCTTCGGCTCGGGTCATGATCCCGGGGTCATGGGATCGAGCCCCGCATTGGGCTCTCTGCTCAGCCTGCTACCTCCTCTCTCTCTGCCTGCCTCTCTGCCTACTTGTGATCTCTATCAAATAAATAAATAAAATCTTAAAAAAAACTAGTTTTTAAAAAATTAAACATTTAATAACCCCTAACCAAAACTGGGTCAGTAAACCAAATAAACTGAAATTGAAATCAGAAAGGCACATTTTACGTTTCTTTTCCAGATTAACCTAAGTAACAAAATTGCTGAGGTTTGACTTAAAGACCAGTCAAAAAAATCATTTCATCTACATTAGGTTTTTGTTAAAAATAGACTGAGCCAAGTATGCCAAGCACACTCTGATATTCTTAAAACAGCCCAGTATTCATGAACTCACACGGCAAGGTCACTTTGCGGTTCATGGTCCTCACACCGTGTCACATGGAAATCATCAGGATCTAATTAGTAACTTAGAAAAAGGAAGCAATAATAGAGTGCTGTAGAGCAATCTGCAAAATTTATAGGTCACAAAAGGTCACCCACAGCAACAAAGCTTCTTGTCTCAGGTTTGCTATGTGTCACATGTCAGACTCCTTGGACTCAACAGGCAACTCTGTGCTATGTGCCCACAATCAAGGAGCTTGTTTTCAGGCCTTGTCCAGTTGGATTTCCTCTCAATTTTTAGTGTGAGCAACACAAGGAAATAAAATTCATGGTTAGATTGATGTTTCTTCCCCTGCTCTTCCACCTCCTGCTATGCCAGGAAATAGCACTAAAATTCTATCATGTGGTTGCCCAACAGGACACAGGAAACTGGGACCTTACAACCTGATGACTAGTGATTGCAATGCAGAGATGGAGTGGAGACTTAATTACACAGGGAACAGCACTGAAAAAAGGTCAGGTTGCTGAATTATCAAGGACATTTACTGGGTTTTCACTGTGGTAGACACACACACACACACACACACACACACACACACAACTTAGAGCAATGTCTTCTTTACCATGACAAGTGATTCTACACCAGGAATGTAAAAATGAAGAAGTTAGATGGGGGAGGGACTATCAAGTCTACCTGAGCTCTTTCCCACCCTCTTATGTCTAAAGAATTTTCCATTTCCCCCATCGTCAACATAAATCTAAAATCATCTGGTAAATGTTAAAGCAAGCATTTAATCTGAAGGGACTATGACCTGAGGGGAAAAAAATAAGGACAAAAAGATATGAAGGAGCCAAGTGAGTGGCAAAGATTTACATTGGATTTCCATGGTGATAAGCAAACAAGAGCATTATTCCCTAACACAGATTTTCACAGATATTTGTTAACTGCAATGCTTGCAAAATAGTAATGGGTTTCTTAAAAATGTCTGCAAGCTCTTGGAGTTTTTGAATGTAAGGCTGAACTAGACAGTAAAATGGGAAAAGTAAAGATTTTTAAATATTAACATGTATTACTTATACAATAAATAATTTTTTTATGTGCACATTAACTTGTGAAAATGCAAAGGAGAGGCTTAAGTCGTAACTTTCAACATGACCTGAAATGCAAATCCTGCTAGCTAAAACCATGAGTTAATGTGGCTACAACCAGGTCACTGTAAACATGAAGTTCTATGAAATCAAACCATTTCTTTTAATATATTCTTCATTCGGTATTGTTGAAGAGCAAAACTATGCAATCAAAAAACCAAATGTCACACAAAGAAATGATACATGCTGGAACACAAATGGTCTTTAGTAGGGTAAAAAGATAACAGCATTTATCATTTTGAGAATCTGGAATAAGAGATGTAAAGTACAAATCAACCAGGACATTCGGCAATATATGCAGGTAAACTAAAAGGCATCATATATTTCTTGACTAGGCTTATAAGCTAATAAACAAATGGTTTAGGCTCCATTAGGAGCAGAAAATATGGACACATTTCAGGTTTTCAATTTCAAGAAGGCAGACCCAGCTGAGTATTCACTATTACCACTGCAAACGGAGTACCAGAGTTCTGTAAAATCTGCATTAAGATGAGCATTAAACAAGGTGATATTTTACACGAGTTAACTATAGTCCTTTAAATTCCAGGCTGTTCTAAGAAAACAGAATCACAAACACCGATAAACATCAATGCTGGGTAAGAGGCGACCTGACCACACTTACCGTTTTCCACATAGGGATGAAAGGGTAAAACCAGGGCGAGGATGACTCTGCCTCTAGTTGGCTCCAAGACACTTCTGATATCTTTTAACAAAGTCAGGGGCTGATCACAGCGGTCCAGCAAATTCAAGCAGCTGATGACATCATACTGGAACCCTGTATTCTGCCATTCGTTTATACCAAGCACTCTGAAAACATCAGAAAGAACTTGATTGATATAAACCCCCGAAAGACATCTTTAAGGATAACTGAAATGCCAGTACACGCTCTAACATTATCCTCTAAATCAAAGTAAATGCAAGATCTCTCATTTATAATTTATACTTGCAGTAATAAAACGTCCAAAGAAAAACAGCAACCATATTTCTTTAAATTTAGCATTTCACCTATTTCCAAATCTAAAAACGTATTTCCTTTATAAAAACTAATCATGTTTAATATGTATGAAGATATAAAGTGATAAAAATGGTTATAACTAGGCCATCAAATTCTTTTTTCTTAACCTAAAAACATGTTATTCATTTAAAACTACCTCTTTTGGGGGCGCCTGGGTGGCTCAGTGGGTTAAAGCCTCTGCCTTCAGCTCAGGTCATGATCTCAGAGTCCTGGGATCGAGCCCCACATCGAGCTCTCTGCTCGGCAGGGAGCCTGCTTCCCCCTCTCTCTCTGCCTGCCTCTCTGCCTACTTGTGATCCCTGTCTGTCAAGTAAATAAATAAAAATCTTAAAAAAAAAAAAAAACCTGGGACGCCTGGGTGGCTCAGTTGGTTAAGCAGCTGCCTTCGGCTCAGGTCATGATCCCAGCGTCCTGGGATCGAGCCCCACATCGGGCTCCTTGCTTGGCAGGGAGCCTGCTTCTCCCTCTGCCTCTGCCTGCCTCTATGTCTGCCTGTGCTCGCTCTCTCTCTCTCTAATAAATAAATAAAATCTTAAAAAAAAAAAAAACCCTACCTCTTTTGAATATTATTTTTTTAAAGATTTTATTTATTTATTTATGTGACAAAGAGACAGAGAGAGCACAAGCAGGCAGAGGGAGAGAGAGAAGCAGGCTCCCCACTGAGCAGGGAGCCTGATGCCGGGCTTTATCCCAGGACCCTAGGATCGTGACCTGAGTGGAAGGCAGCTGCTTAACTGACTGGGTGTTAAAAAGAGGCGCCCCTCTTTTGAACTTTAAGCAAAATATAAGAAGTCATCTTTTCTTTTAGTAGCTCGACTAATCGCTGAGATCCGGGGAACTGTGAGTTAGTAATTCTAAGCTTAGGAATCAAGGTCAGTAGGGTGCCTGGGTGGCTCAGTCAGTTGAGCTCCAAACTCTTGGTTTTGGCTCAGGTCATGATCTCTGGAGTCATGATCACATGAGTTATGATCTCATGGGTCATAGGCTCGAGCCCTACATCAGGCTCTGTGCTCAGCAACAGGGTAGGGGGATCAGCTTGAAGGATTCTCTCTCCCTCTGCCCCTCCCCTCCCTCACCCTCCCTCTCTTTCTAAAATGGATAAATAAATCTTTTGAAATAGGCCATTAAATTCTTGAACAACAAATGACAAAAAAATCCCACTTTCTACATCCATTGGAATTTAATAATAAAATACAACCTATATTCATGTTTTATATTCCTGGGGTCCCCCCTATTTTTAAGAATGGCTCGGGGTGATATAAGATAAATTCCATTTACAACCTATGGCCTTTGAACACATCTCTGTTCCCAGGAGACAGATGCCATTTCATACCCTAGAATCTTCATATCTGAATAACTACATAGAAAATGATAAAGCGCAGGACATCCTATTAAAACTGCAAAGGAAGAGCACAGTTAACATACTACTCTCAGCCCGCAGTCTCTCGCTCTCTCCCACCCTCTCCCTCGCTCTCAGAACATTTCTAAGTCCTTTACAATGTTTCATCCACTGAGAGAAGGAATTCTCTTATCAAGAGTCTTTGTTAACCACACCATTAAGGCAATCCTGTAAATTACTCCTGCTTGGTTATGACAATCAGAATATGGCAGGTGAGGCATGTTATGATAGAGGCAGGGGGAAAAAAGGAAAAAGGAGAAAGGATCTTTGGTAAACAAGTCTCTGATAATGCTGAGTAGGTACAGTAGAATTATCTTAGAAAATTCTAAAAGTATAATGAGGGCTGTTTTAGGAAACTCATTAAAATAGTGATATTTGAGAGCATTTTCAAACAGTAGAATAAAAGAAGCACAAACCAGTCGGCTGCATCTTCTTTTCAATTTAGATTTTCTTTCTTTCTTTCTTTCTTTTTTTTTTTAATAACTAAAGCCTCCTCCAAATCAACACTCTAACCAACTTCAAGGGACTAGTCAGACTCCTTTGTTGCTTGAATTACGCAGGGCATTAGGGCTCCAAACTCATGTTCTTGTACTGAACTTGTAACTGCAATGATGATTTTAGAAACTAGATTTAGCTCATTCAAACTATAAAGATCCTACTTTTGAGATACAAATACTAATCAATTCCCATTTAATTTTATTTTTTTTTATTTATTTCACAGAGACAGAGATCACAAGTAGGCAGAGAGGCAGGCAGAGAGAGAAGAAGGGAAACAGGTTCCCTGCTGAGCAGAGAGCCCGACGCGGGGCTCGATCCCAGTACCCTAAGATCATGACCTGAGCCGAAGGCAGAGGCTTTAACCTACTGAGCCACCCAGGCGCCCCCAACTCCCATTTTAAAAACCAAGATAAACTATTAAAAAGGACTATTGGTATATTAATACCTTAGTCAAATGGCCTGTTTTAATTCATAAATTGCAAAAACAAATAAATCATATACTTGATTTAAAACAAAACAGAACAACAAAAAAGTCTTAAGTCCAGCTACAAGGAAGCAGAAACAGAGCACTATTATCATGTTTTAATCCAGGATAATCTCACTAAATCCATCTCTGAATTACCTGCAGATTTTTTTTTAAATTTAGTTAAAAAAATTTATTTGACAGAGAGAGACACAGCAAAAGAGGGAACACAAGCAGGGGGAGTGGGAGAGGGAGAAGTGGGAGAGGGAGAAGCAGGCTTCGTGCTGATCAGGGAGCCCCATGCGGGGCTCAATCCCAGAACCCTGAGATTGTGACCTGAGCTGAAAGCAGACGCTCAATGACTGAGCCACCCAGGCCTCCTTTACCTGCAGACTTTGAAAGAAAGACATGTTCCTAACAGAAAATTATGGCTCTAACACAGAGACAGTTATAGCTACACATTTAGAAGCCCAACTTCTTTACTTCTGTTTGGTGATTTTTCATCTATAAACTCAGTTCCACCAATTGAAGACACATGCACCGGCTCCGCTCAAACTGCATGTTAGCCCAGCAATGAGACACGTGGTTAAGATTTCCTTATGAGAGCAGGGGAAGAAGTGACTTGTCCCAATCACACTGCAAGTCCCTGGCAGAGTAAAAATGGCACCTTGGAAACTCTCCTCGTGCTCTACTCAAGTCAGTGAACCTGCTCTCCCCAGCTAAAGCAAGACAGAGCCTGACACTCAGGTCTGTGAATGAATGCTGCCAGGGTGGTGGGCTGAGAGGGAAGGGCAGTCTGCACTACAGTCTCCAACATCTCTTCATTAAAAAGAGAAAATAAAGAGGATGTTAACATGAGAAACAGAATTTTGTTTTTCAAAGATTTTATTTCTTTGCAAGAAAGATCCCAAACCTCCAGATAATGGATTTGGATTAAAGTCGGGCATCTTTCAAATTTACATTATAGATCTGTTCTCTGGTATTAAAAATGTACAAACAATTCCGTTTTGATTACCCATGTTTGAAGAGTCTATGTGAATTTAACCCTACACCCACACCCTCACAGCTCTGCATCTTGCCACACCTGTATTTCCTCCATCATCTTACTAACTACCCTTCAGGTCACCTAAACTAAATTTGCCACTAACTTTTGGTGAAGCAGAACAAGAAAGGAAAACATGCTGTCAAAATTTTTCCCTGCCATGGATTCTTTTTTTTTTTTTTTTTATGTACTGACAGACTGCTGGAGCTAATGGGGGTCTTACAAATCAAGGAGTTCAACCATATGCTGATAAAAGTCTCCTTTAATAGCATCCCTAACAGCCATTTAAACATTGAGAGTGGCAAGGACTTGGATGCTCGAGCCGTTAGGAAGGTAAATATCTAAACTCTACCTCAGCTCTGAGAGATAGCTGTGTATGATTACACCAAAGAGAACCCTTACTCTTCTTTCCATATAAAACCCCATTACATTACATTTGTTGATCATAACCTTCCCTTCTACCCCCTTCCTACTTGGTCTTCTCTTCTCCAAGTGAAACATTTCCATATTTTGCCAATGTTCAATCCAGTCCTGCTCCAAGAGCTACGCCAATGCTCTGTATCTAGGGTTAGTGTATATGAGCAGAAACAGGTGGATAGGAAAGTGAGAGCATAATTCTTTTCTCCGTTTTTCATAAGGCTCAGCCTGGCTTCCAAAATATCAGAGGAGGCAGGCTCTATTCTCACCTCCTGCATTCCGTACCCAGCACCTTCTTATCCCATTCAATAGAATCCATACTAAATAAAGAACACCTTCTTCCTAAGTCTTTCAAGAAGGAGATGGTCTTAAAACCAAGATTTGATACTTCTTGCCCATTAGGATGGCTATTATCAAAAATAAATAAATAAATAAATAAATAAATAAATAAATAAATAAATAGTATTGATGAGGATACAGTGAAACTAGAAAACTTGTGCGTTGCTGGTGGGATGTAAAATGGTGCAGCTGCTATGGAAAATGGTATAACAATTCCTAAAAAAATTAAACATAGTCTTACCATATAATCCAGTAATTACACTTCTGAGCATACAACCAAAAGTGAAAGCAGGAACTCGAACAGTTATTTGTACACTCGGGTTCATAAAAGCATTTATTCACGACAGCTAAAAGGTGGAGGCTACCCATGTGCCCACTGACAGATGAATGGATAAGCAAAGTGTGGTATATCCATACAATGAAGCATCACCCAGACTTAAAAAGGAAGGAGATTCTGATACATGCCACAACATGGATGAATCCTGAAGACGTTATGGTTAGTGAAATAAGCCAGTCACAAGAGGACAAATAATGTATAATTTCTATTCCTGGTTCCCAGAATAGTCAAATTTGTAGAGACACAACATAGAATGGTGGTTGCCAGGGGCCGGGGAAGGGCGAGGTGGTGATTTGGGGAGTTAAGTGTTTGATGGGTACAGAGTTTCAGTGGGAAAAAACAAAAAGGTTCTAGAGATGGATGGTGGTGATGGTTACACAACATAAATGTATTTAATACCACCAACTGTACTCTTAAGAATGGTTAAAATGGTAAATTCTATGTTATGTAGTTTACCATCGTAAAAAAATTTTTTTTCACTGAAAAACAAAAACAAAAACAAAATCCAAGCTTTCAGAATGTCAGAGTCCAATCAGGGGAAAGTCTCTACATCTGATCTCCCTTTACCAAGCTGTCCCTCACCTGCCCTTCTCCATCTATAATGCCATCTCCTCTAGCCCAAAATGATAGTGACAAGGGAAAATGATTGCTCTCTCAGTTTCTACTTTACTATAATATGGAAAGTTTTAAGAAATTTCTCATCATGGAAAATTGTTTCTGGTTCATATCTTTTAAATAATATACTCCTCAAGTGCTCAATTTGGCAGCACATATACTAAGTAAGAAGAAATACATCTAAAACCAAGAAATACACCCCAAACCAAGTCTAAAAATTATACCTGTATTTCTTCTTCTGAAGCTGCCATATCATAGTTTCAGACAGTTCAGTGGCATAAATTTCTTCAAAATGAGGGCTCATGATTTTTGTGACTTCTCCATCTCCAGCACCTAAATCAAGAAGTCTGTGGGTTTTCCAGTCTGGATTAATTTTTAGCAGTCTCTGAAACTGATCTGGTGAAAACACAAACATTGAGCCTCTTCCTAGCAACCTGGAAAGAAAGGGACAAAAATGGAAGAGTCCATGCAAATTAAGCACCCCCACATACATTCAGAGCAACCACAGTAATTCAGCCCCAAGGGCCTCCTGAACCTACAAAATGTTTATTTTATGTGATTATATGGTTAAATTATATATTACCTTTTATATAACTTATAGAGTCAAAAGCAAAGTAAGTAAAATAAGAAAATATCTTTAGGTATCATTTGGCTATGAGATAAATACTACCCGGTAAAGAATGGGGAAGGCGGAGGAGTAAAAGGTGGAAAGGAAACAGGATGAATGAGAAAGAAAGGGAAGGGAAGAAAAATGAGTAAGAAATTAAAAGGTGAATGTGAAGAATCTGTCAAACTAGGAAGGAAAGATGGACGGAGTAATGTTTTCTATTATAGGCCAACAGAATCAGACCAGCACTAGCCAGTAACACTAAGAAAAATCAAATAGGAAAAAAAAAACTGTTATGAAACTAAACAACGGGTGAGAAAAAAACAGTTTCACTGTCATAGTTTTTTTTTTTTTTAAAGATTTTACTTATTTATTTGACAGACAGAGATCACAAGTAGACAGAGAGGCAGGCAGAGAGAGAGGAAGGGAAGCAGGCTCCCTGCCGAGCAGAGAGCCCGATTCGGGGCTCGATCCCAGGACCCTGAGATCATGACCTGAGCCGAGGGCAGAGGCTTTAACCCACTGAGCCACCCAGGCGCCCCGCTGTCATAGATTTTTAAGGGACACTAGAGAAAAGCAGAAAAGAGCAGTCCCTGTGATATCAGTTAATTTGCATTTAAAGAGTAGATTCATACTTCCATCAATTTACAGATTACAACAATTGCCTGGGTCCTGCTATTTCTAAAAATCCTAAAAAAAAATTCAAAACTACAGTGATGCCTTTAAAAAAAGAGCTGGAGAGGCGTTAAATGGAGACCAGAGAGGACTCTCGGGAATAGCAGCTAAAGCTCAAACCAGGTCTCCAGGAAGCATCATGGTGGGAAGCAGAACACACTCCCGACCTAGCTCTGGTATCTTAGCCCAGAAATCCTAGTCTTTCCAGGGCAGGGATTCTCCAACTCCCTTTAAGCAGCAGAACCCTTTCTTGAAATGAAGTAGAGCTCAGAGACTACAAAGAATGGTAAAGGGAGAGCTGCTGCAGAAAAGAGGTTAAAAGCCTTGGAGACGCTGCCACTTCTGGGCCTTTCCCGGCGGCCTGAAGGAGGTTCTTGAGCATTTCCTCTTCAGACCCTGGAACACAGTTTGAAAACCACTGATCTAGGAAATGGCAAGGAAACCTGTATTGTACTGCTACTTTCTGGAAATAATCGTAAGGTACAATGTCACATGCGTGCACCTGGTACTCCTGGTAAGACCAGTTTTAGGAAAGAATTAAAACTGCAGAGTTCCAATAACAAATTCCCTCTTTCCCCTTTTCCCATTAAGGCCGTAGAAAAGTTTAACCAGATCTAATAACGTATCTACAGTAAATCGTCTGCCCCACAGAAATGCTAAAAACTAGGGGGCATAGGGAGTATGGTCATCAGAGGTTGCTAAAAACCATGCTATCCCTTACAAAGAAAAGCGATTTCTTCTAAGACAGTTGTGTTTTTTTTAATCTTCTAGTGGAACACTAGAGCTGCAGAAAGCAAATCTGTGAAAAGGGACTGAACTTACGGGAAGAACTTTACAAAATTTCACAAAGGAGCTACCAGAGTCAGAGCAGGAAGAGGGTGCGGGCAGCACAGTTCGGGGGATGCATATTCCCAGAGTCAGTGCTGACTTGCCACAGGATCAAAAGTAAGTTGCAAAACCAGTCACTTGGCTTAAACTTTCCTACTTATAAAAAAAAAAAAAAAAAACGGGCTTCCCTAGCCAACTTCTTGGGAAGTAAGGAATCGTAAGGTAATAATCCTAAAATTCTTAGAGCTGCAGATCATCTGAGGTCAGAGCTCAGGAGGTCATCTGACTTACCTACATTTAAAGGCACCAGAGAGAGAAGCACCATCCTATTTCCAAAAGATCACGAGTAACAGAGGCTCCACAGAAAGATTGAAACTGTCAAATCAGGGCGCCTGGGTGGCTCAGTGGGTTAAGCCGCTGCCTTCGGCTCAGGTCATGATCTCAGAGTCCTGGGATCGAGTCCTGCATCGGGCTCTCTGCTTGGCAGGGAGCCTGCTTCCCTCTCCCTCTCTCTCTGCCTGCCTCTCTGCCTACTTGTGATCTCTGTCAAATAAATAAATAAATAAAAATCTTAAAAAAAAAACACAAAACTGTCAAATCAAAATTCAAGCCCAGTGTTTCTCAATCAGGACCAACTCTGCCTTCTAGAGGGCAATGGGATTAGGTGGGAAAGTCTGGGGGAGTAGGTGGGAGTAGGTGGGAGAGTCAGGAGTAGTCCCAATGGCTTGGGACTGCTGGCACAGTTAGTGACAAAGGCCAGAAAAGCTATACTTCCTGATATATGTGGGTCAGTCCCACACAATAAGAAAGTATCCCACCCAGAACACCAAAACACTGGCCTAGCTCAATACAAAGTCTCCAGCAAACACATATCATGAAGAGGTATGCCTCCCTAATTCGTCTTTAATTTCCAAAGTTAGTGATGCCCATTGGCAGGAAGGGATTAGTGTTTAATAACTATCCTAGGTTCTCTGGCCACAATCTAAGTTCTCTCCAGATACAGAATCTATGGAGGAGGTGTGGCTCCTTATAAATATTCTCCTTATAAAATAAACTCTGAAAACAGCTATCAAGTCTCTCCTGACTTGGCCTTTCCCTTGCTGATACAAAGGAAGCCTGAAGTCTGATAAATATCTTTTTTAATTCAAGAAGGTACCACACAGTACAGCATGCCTCGGAAATATTGCAAGTCCAGTTCCAGACCACTTCAATAAAGCAAATATCACAATAAAGTGAGCCAAATGAATTGTGTGGTTTCCCAGTGCATCTTTAATGTAACTTTTATTTATGTTTACAGCGATACCGCGGTCTATAAAGTACACAACAGCATTACGTCTAAAAAAAAAAAAAGTACGTACCTTAGTTAAAAAATACATTATTGTTAAAAAAAAATGCTAGCCATCAGCTGAGTTTTCACCAAGCCATAATCCCTGATCAGACATGATCATAATATAGTAATGAAAAAGTCTGAATATTGTGAGAATCACCAAAATATGACACACAGATCCCACGTGAGCAAATGCTACTGGAAATATGGCACTGGTATACTTGCATGATGCATGGTTACCCCAAAGTCCCAATTAAATTTAAAAAAAATGTAGTATCTATGAAGTGGAATTAAGAGAAGTATAATAAAATGAGGTGTGCCTGTAATTATTTCAGAAAGACAGCCATTTGTGGTAATAATCTATCACAGATGGAAATACCAACATGCTCAAAATTAAGCTTTCAGGTGAGATAGGAGCCACGACAAGACATGTTTTGGAAGAGTGGGAGGTGAGAGCCATAGATAAGGGAACCCAAAGAGACTGATTAAATGCATTGGCTCTCTTTGACCAAACTGTGAAATTCCGTATCTGGGAATTTTAACCAGGATCCAGTGTGGCAGAAGTTGGGGGTAGGAGTAGAAGTGAAGGTGAGAGGTGGTTCAGAGTTTGAAATCTCCCAAAATTGTATGTGAAATGTTGCACGTAAACACTATTTGAAGAGAGGATTCCTATATTTTATCATTCTTAAAGAGGTAAAGGACCGCATAAAGGATAAGAGTTACTGCTACAATGACTTGTCTGCTTTCCAAAGAAAATAATATAGTATAGAACAGAAATTCAGTGCAGCCAATTTTAGAAACAAATGTCAGACCAAGTTGTATAAACTCAACTACCAATACAAAAATAACAACTGTTTGCTGAAGCAAACTTAAGGCAATTTCATATAAACAATGAAGAAAATCAAGTAAGAAATCTTGAGAAATGGCTCGCGGTGCCTAAAAACATATTTAAGGACCAGATGATAGACCGGGGATCCAGACATTCAGGAGAAGCTGGCTCCAAACCTCAAGGGGAAAAAAGAGTGGGCCCAACCAGTGGCTTTAAGCTGTCCAACACTGAGCCCTACTCATTTTCTCCTTGGCATTCTAGTTTCTTGGGCCTTGAGGATATTTGAAAATTCGATCGAGAAAAGAAAAAAAATATTCCTAAAATTTCTTCCATGGATTATATGAGAGAACCACTCTGGAGACAGGTATTTCCACAGTAAGTCTGAAAGATTCTGGTGAGCCTAGACATTACGTAAGAACAGATTTTGGACCCTTCACTCGAAATAAGCCAGCACATGTTGCTGCGGTGATTAATTAAATCCCCCCCAAAACTTGCTCCTGGGAAGCGTGCTTAAGGCAAAGATTTTACTCTTTGGCTTATGTTAAGGACTTAGTTCCTGCTACTCATTACTCATAAGAATCTAGCAGCATTATGGGCATCACTTGGGAGTTTGTTAAAAATGTAGAATCTCAGGCCCCAGACCTACTGACTCACAATCTGTGAGTAACCAGATCTCCAAGTTGGTTCCTATACCCATCAAAGCTGAGAAGCACTGCTCCAAGGAGAACTCCCACCATAGAAATACAGACTAACGAGGTTCTTTATCAAGTTGTAGTGAATTTAAAAAGCTAACTGCACAAGGCTGAAGGCACTGGCCCACTGCCAGGGATTCTGACTAGTAGAAATACTGCGGCGGAGGCAGTCAACACCTTCAACCAAATCACTTTTCTCTTCCATTTTCTTTTTATAAACCTAAGGATAAGGAAAAAATACGTAAGATTCACTTACCCATTGATAGATGTTCTAGACATAAACAGGCTAAAAACGGATGACACGAAAGAGTGATATAATTGGATAAATAGCCAGCCCGATTTCTCAATGCTGTTGTTTAAGAAGATCTGTGTTCCTTGGTCAAGGTAGCTCTGAACAAAGACAGCCTGGAGTGATTCACATAATTTCTCTCTGTTGCACACATACCACTAAAAAAGAAAGAAGAAAAGGTGAAAACACACAACTAAAGTGTCATCTAAGAACTCCAAAAACAAAAGCCAGAAGACTAAATCAAATCTAGTATTTCCAATATTATAATCTCATGGCACTTGGCACTTTGAGAATAATCATCATCTCTTATATGTAGATGACCTATAAAGTGTAAAATACTTCTACATAAATAATTTCTCATTTAATTCTCATAAGGGGATGGGGGTACAGCGGGAAGGTTGAAGAGGGTTCTAAGTCATGCAGCTCTAGTGGCTTAGTAGGTGGCTGAGGTGGTCTGAGTCCTGCCTGGTCCAATGTTTCAGTCACTATACCCCCCATACCCTGAGATCTAGGAAAGCTCTGCTGGCTTCTCCTTCACTGAAAAGCAACATCAGAAGGCAAAAACTGGCATTTATAACTTTGGTTTTAGATAAGGAAACAGTCCCATAATGCAGTGATTTGATTCAAAACCACCAACAAATCAATGGCAGAGGAAGCAACAGAAGTTAACACTCTAGTGACCAGATTAACCTGCCTTTCTCCTTGAAGGCTATAGAGAGGCCTTTAGAAATAGGGAGGTGGGCTTTACCAGGTCTCATAACACTCTCACAGATGGGCAATATGTGCTTGAGAAAGATTAAGAAGTTACTTAAGGTCACAAGGTAATCAAGGAGAAGACAAAGTGATAACACGCAGAAGAATCAGGTATCTATGAACAGGCTCTCACCACAACACAATTTTGAGGACAAAATTCAAGAACCTCCACCGTGGATGAAATGTAATCCTCCACAATAAATGTTTTCCATTTTCATTTAGAGTCAGTGTACCAGGGAAGCGGGGAGTAAGACCACAGAGCATGCCAGCTGTAGGGTCAGCTCCACGGTCAAGTCCTGGCTCTGTCATTCCTGTGTAAACTCAGACAAGTCACTTAATCTCAGAGCCTCTGTTCATACATCTGTGGACTAGAGATGTCACTGCTATTTATCTATCCTAGTAGGGTACTGAGAGGATTAAACAAGATAATGCAAGCAAATCCTCAATATAGTACCAGACACACAGAAGAATCCTTTAATAACAGCAATGAGATTCCTCTAACATGGCCTGATAAATAAGAGTAGGCCATCAATTACAATGATGAAGCTGTAAGGTTGACCAGTTATTAATCCATTATCTGCTAACAATCAATTTTTCCCAGTAAAAAGTCTATTGGCCGAAAGTAATTTGCTTCCCCTTCAAAAATATGACCATTTATCAGCAGATGTCCCTTAACTGCTTACACAACTGGTGGACCAATTTTACAATCCTCCAAAGCTTGCTAAATGTTGAATGAAATCTTGGGTAACATTCCTGACACTAACATTGAAATGAACTGGTTAGAAACTAACACAAATAAGCAAAAAGGCACACGTTAAGTTTGCAAAGATTAACTCATCTTTTTTACTAACCCTATATCCAAACTAGATACCAAATCTCCCAACTATTGACTGAGTTGTGTTAATCCACCACTTAAACACTCTTACCAAAACTGTTTGGACTTGAAAGCAATTTTCATTTTTTTCTGCTCTGTGTGATAAGCTGTGAAGCTTCTTATACTTACTGCCTACACTTTTTTCCTTGGTCTGAAAATGTTCTTGCTTAATCATTAACTAACTCTTAATATTCATTGTGTCTGAAGTTATGCCCCAGTGCAGGTCATAAACCATTTTTTATTATACTCACGACCTTCTGGTGCACATTCTGAACTCTGTAATGTTGAGGCCACTCTGCCTTTTATTTATTTTTTATTCTCTGAAATGACTAATCAAGATGAAAGCCATCACCTTGGTAGTAGGCAATCAGGCACATTCTATTAACATGGACAAAAAGTCATTCAAGGGAAACAGAGGAGCTTAGAATTCCTCGGCATCCACTTGTAAACAGACAACTGGAACAACAACGGACTCTGACTTCAGAGCTGAGCAAGACTGGGCATCATTAACTGCAAATATTGCTTTCAAGTGCCAAGAGGAAAAGCTCAAGTTCTTAACAGCATTTCTCTCAATTCATTGACATTAACACATGTGACCACACAAGTGTTTCAGAAAAGAAACTGCTGGGGCGCCTGGGTGGCTCAGTCAGTTAAGCATCTGTTTTCAGCTCAGGTCATGATCCCAGAGTCCTGGGACTGAGCCCCGCATCAGGCTCCCTGTTCCTTGGAGAGCCTGCTTCTCCCTCTCCCTGCTCCTGCTCTCTCTTGCTATTTCGCTCTCTCTCCCTCAAGTAAACAAAATCTTAAAAAAAAAAAAAAGAAGAAGAAAAGAAAAGAAACTGCTTACTGAACAGAATGTGCTACAGAATAAAAAGGAGTAAAGCCCTCCTCTTTAAAGATAAAGGTTGAAATCCATGTTCCTCCTGACTATCTGCAGGATACAAATGTCAACTCCAAAAGTAACATTATCTGTAATCACCAAAAAGTGGAAACAACTCAAGTGCCCATCAACTGATGGATAAACAAGATATGACTGATCCATACAACAGAATACAGATTATTCAACCATAAAAACCAGTGAAGTACTGATTCATGTGACAACATGGAAGAACTCTGAAAACACTACACTAAGGGAAAGAAGCCAGTCACAATAGGCCAAAAATGATACAATTTCACTTACATGAAGTGTCCAATAGGTAGATCCAGAGACAGGAAACAGACTGTAGTTGGCAAGAGGGAGTGTCTACTTATGCATATGTGGTTTCTCTCTGGAGTAATGAAAATGCTCTGAAAGTAGCGTGGTGATGGCTGCACAACTCTGTGAAGACACCACCGAACTGCACACTTCAAAATGAGTTTTGATGAGTTTTATGGTATGTGAATTATATCTCAATAAAGGTTTCTTTTTAACATACATATACATATTTAAATGTAGGTGGCATTTTTATCTTCCAGAAATTAAAAGTGGTTTGAAAATTTAAGTGACCTGGCAAATCTCCTTAAAAATGTAAATTTTAAGACACAAATCTGGGGCGCCTGAGTGGCTCAGTGGGTTAAGCCTCTGCCTTCAGCTCCGGTGGGTCGTGATCTCGGGATTGAGCCCCGCATCGGGCTCTCTGCACAGTGGGGAGCCTGCTTCCTCCTCTTTCTCTGTCTGCCTCTCTGCCTACTTGTGATTGCTCTCTGTCCAAAAAAAAAAAAAAAAAAAAAAAAA
>RCUC01162672.1:0-30433 GCA_003697995.1 Taxidea taxus jeffersonii | reverse complement strand
TTTTGTGTCTGACTTTTGACTGTGCAGCAGACTGACTTACCTTTGAGGGCAGGGTCTTCTGGGGGCTTGTTTTGTCTCTCCGCTGGCCTACAGAGCTGCTGAAAGAGTCCAGCCTCAAGATTCATCTCTGCTGGGATGACTCGGGGAATGAGGACTTTTATGCAAATCTCAGAGGACAGTGGCTTCTCATGGGTCCCGTGGGAACCCAGAGGGACAGTTTGCTTTCCTTTGGCTAAGATTCTTCTCTCTTACCAGCCCCAACAGACATAGGGAAGGAACTCTGCCTGAGCTTCTTTGGGGATTCCCAGGATTGAAGGGGGGGGGCAGAGGGCAGGGAGGGTTAGGTGAGTAGGTCTCCTACTTCCTTCTGCCTTTGCCATCTTGTGAAGAGTTACGTCACCACCTCTGCTTCCTAAAATGTAACCTCATGACACTGCCAGTGCTGCTCTGTGTGTGTGGAGAAGCAGGTCAGAGAGAACACGGCCCCTCAACAACCTTGTCTTCTAGGCTCCGGATCGGGACGTTCACCCAAGAATTATGGAGTCATGGCTCATTTAGTTTCTCCCTATTTCTCTTTCCATGGGGCCCTCCGTCAGACCATTCAGGCTGACAAGGGGTCAGAGGCTCTGTCATCACTCTGTTACCAAGCCTTCTTTCCCTTCTTCCCATCACCCTCTACCCCTGAATCACTTCCTCTTCCTTTAGCCAAAAAGCAAGAGGTCTGTTCGTAGCCAGGGATCCTCCAGTGGACACAACCAAGCCCCAGGGTCACCTGAACCGAGGCATTGCTACCTTAAAAACCACTATAAAATGGACCTTGATGATTGCTTTACAAAGTGCTTTCACATATATAGGTCGTTAATGTTTTATAACGCTGCGTTGAGTCAGGACCCTTGGTCCATGAATGGTGCCCACGATCAAGAAGTTTTTAAGAGGCAGGAGCATGTTTAGAAACCATGTCTCCATAAAATCACTTCTCTTTCCACAACATCGGCTCCTGGGCCAAAAGATGGAGACCAAGCTCATGCTCCCCTAATCGTCCACATAGCTTTCTTCTTTAGCTCCTCTGGGTGGCACGGAGCCCCCTCCTACCCATTCCATCTGTGGAACTTTGAGCCACTTGGGCTGGAAATTCAACCTAATCTCCACTAGGTACATGAACAGGGCCACTAGCATCTCTCAGTGCTGACCAACCCTAACCGTTCCCAGGGACTCCGGAGAGGGTTGTGGTGGGCATGGTCCCCCTGGAGCCAAATTCCTCCCTTGCCAGATGAGTTGTGATTATTATGAATGATAAAGAGGTTCAGTACTTTATTATTTTTACTTTTAAAAATTGTGAAGCAAATGTTTCTCTCTGCACCATAACTGATCATTTTAATTTCCTTGCTTTTGCTATAATAAAAATTGACGTTAAAGGATGCCTGAGGCAGGGTAATGAGAAAATGAAATTAGTTTTTCAGTTGACTGATCAAAAGCATTTTATATGTGATAATAAACAGTTTACTTTACACTTTTGCTTATGACATAATTAATGGCAAAAATATTTTCCTGAAATTCATGTTGTCTGCTAAACTCTCCTTCCAAGTTCCAGGAAAATAATATTTTTGTAATTCTCTAGACTGGGTAAAAAAAAAAAAAACTTTACCACTCCCTTCTGAGGAGACTTTATAATCTTTGTTTAACCCTTCATGATTTGTGGCTATTATTGGACCAACCGGGTCAGGGAAAATGCTTATCTGCTGTATTTCCTTCCCAGGGGACAGCAATATTTTTCTGTTGAAACTGGAGTCAGTCCTCCCAGTGGTCTTTCTTGTTGGATCGCTCTTCCTTAAAGCCTGAGAAGCTCAGGTTTGTTGTCAGGATTAAAAGGCACTGTTTTTTAAAAAAAATGTAGACAGGTTGTAACCCAGCGAACTGATTCTGAACTTCTTTGATTTTTGGCTTTAAAAAAAGTGTTGCTTTTCTCCAGTAGCGAGATAAGACAATGATGGATTCGAATGCTTCGCTGAATTGGGATTTGAAGTCCTGGCCCCTAATCCCAAATATCTCCTTCTCCAAACACAAAGTTGGTATTAAAGTTTCATTTAGCTGTATCTCATTTTCCTCATTTGGGCAACTTCTTAATTTGTCTTGATAATAGTAAAACTACCCATCCCTAGGACCTTGATGTGTGCCCGGTGCACCAAGATGCAAACGCAAAGACATTTCTTAAATCACATTTGTAAGAAAACTGCAGTCACCCTGTATTGGCTAGCTTTTGCTGCCTAACACCTACTCCAAAAGGTAGTGGTGGAAAACAATAGCCATTTTATTCAGCTCATGATTCTGAGTTGACCAGATGGTTTTTCTGGTCTCGGCTGACTTGGCGGATCTGCTTTTGGCTCCCTGGTGTCTGCCAGGGTTTGGGCTTGCAGCTGGATGGTCAGCTGGGAGAGCCACTCTCTGCTCCCCGTGTCTCTTCTCCTCCAGTGGGTGAGCCTGAGCTCGATCACGTGTCGTTCCCAAGATTCAAAGTGCCACAAGCGAGAGAAGGCCCCAGGGTACGACATTTTTAAGTATCTACTTGAATCAACATTTGATATAATCCCATTGGCCAAGGGAAGCCACATGGTCTCCCCCCAGAGTCCATAGAGTAGCGTACTTCCCAAGGGAAGGGGAACCTTGAAGCCTCTTTAGCGGAAAGTCTACCCATAACCTAAATAACCACCAATGCCAAGAATGGCTGATTAAATTAGGGTTCATACTTTACTCTTTGCACAAAGTCTTTGATTATGCTCTCCTTTTTAGATTTTTTTTTTAAATGTATTTATTTGTTAGAGAGAGAGCGAGCACAGGCAGACAGAGGCAGGCAGAGGCAGGCAGAGGCAGGCAGAGGCAGAGGGAGAAGCAGGCTCCCTGCCGAGCAAGGAGCCCGATGTGGGACTTGACCCCAGGACGCTGGGATCATGACCTAAACCGAAGGCAGCCGCTTAACCAACTGTATGCTCTCCTTTTTATTTGGAATGCATTTTGAGACTGCTTCCCTGGTTTTTTTGATCAGCTCAAATCCTGTCTCTAAAGCTCTCACAATGCTGAGTACCTTTCTCTGGAACCCTTCCCACATTTGTAGTATGACATTAATTTGCGTGGTTATCTAATGGGTGTTGGTTACCCCACCAGCCTGAAAATTCAAGAATATGGGGATTGTGCTTATTTTTACTTCACACTGTATCCTCAGCCGGCCAGACTGTGTGGTGCAGAACACTAAAGTTTTGTTAAGTAGTTGTTTCAGATTATCTTTAATTTCTCTCCATGTCATGTAGTTGTCACCAACGAAGCCTTACATATCTTTCATTAGATTTATCCCAAAGTACTTGATGTTTTCAATAGATCTTTAAAAATTATTTTTCTTTGTTGCTGGTAGATAGTAACATGATTGAGTTGTGTGTCAACCTTGTGAACAGAGACTTTGCTAGATTCACTAATTAACTTTAAGACTTTGTAGATTCTTTTGGGCTTTCTTTTTTTTTTTTTTTTAAGATTTTTTAATTATTTATTTATTTGTTAGAGAGAGAGAGAGAGTGAGCACAGGCAGACAGAGAGGCAGGCAGAGGTAGAGGGAGAAGCAGGCTCCCTGCCGAGCAAGGAGCCTAATGTGGGACTCGATCCCAGGACGCTGGATCATGACCTGAGCCGAAGGCAGCCGCTTAACCAACTGAACCACCCACGCGTCCCTGGACTTTCTTTATATGAAGTTATATCAACTATAAATAATGACTGTTTTATTTTTTCCTTTTTATTTCATATCCCTTTTATTTTCTTGGCGACTTATACTGCCCAGAACCCTCATTAACATGTTCAGGAGAAGTGATACTGAGTATCCATATTTTGTTTATAATCTCAGAGAAAAGTATTCAGTAATTCACCATTAGAAGGAAGTCTGTTAAGTATTTCTTTTAAAATTCAAAGGTAGAAAGAATAGTATTATAAGCTCCATGTGCTATCACCAGGCTGTGATAATTGTCACTATCTTGCCATTCTTGTTTATCTATAATCCCACATTTTTATTTCTTTGCTTATAAAATAAATTAAGCATATTTTGAAAAAGTAATGAATGCAATGGAATTCTATGTAACCATTAAATATAGAGTAGATCAATCTGTATGGACATAGAAGAATGTCTACCATATAGTAAATTTAAAAATGCATATACATACACACACATCCTATGTTTGCCTTAAAGCTACATATGTATATCTCTCTATATGTATGTATGCACAGAGAAAAGAAAGATATTCATCAAGTAGTAACAGAAGTTACATCTGGCAAGTGAGATGGGAGTAGAGGATAGATATTGCTTCTTTTTCTGTATACATTTCTGTGTTCTTAGAATTTCTTTTAAGGAGCATGCACTGATTTTGTAATTTAAGAAAACCAATAAGGGAAAAAATATATTATTAACCAGCTTGTTTGTGAGAATTGAGCAAAGAATGCAATGATCTAGGAGCTAACAAGTAATGCAGAACTAATTTCATTTCTTTCTTCCTCTTTTTTAAAAATATGATTATTATACTCATAGTTCAAAGGATTGCAGTCCACTGGTGTATCTTAACATCCCTTAACCTGGTTTCTTGTGTTGCCCTTTTGGACAAGTTGGAGACCTCAAGGCTGAGGACTGTTTGATCATCTTCCGGTATTTATTAAGAACCTATTAAAGACTATACTTGCAGGGATCATTTCTATAGTTAGCTATTAAGAACCTATTATATACCAGGCATTCTTCTAGGATCTGGAATATAACACCAAACAAGTCAGACGAGATCCTTGTCCCCAGATATCTTCCATTCTAACTAGGGGGGAGGACAGTCACTATATAAATGAATAATTACTCATCAATAAGCCATCTCCTCTGAAGGGTTAAAGTAGAGAATGAGATGGAGAGCCATGAATTGGATACTGGGTGGTCAAGGAAAGTCTGGAAGAAAAAAAATCACCTTTTTCAAAAGATTTTTTTTTTAATTTGAGAGAGAGAGAGAGCACATATGAGCAGGGGGAGGGGCAGAAAGAGGGGAGGTAGCAGGCTCCTGGCTGAATGGGGTTCTCACTGTTGGGCTCAATCCCAGGATACTGAGATCATGACCTGAGCTGGAACCAAGAGTCAGCTGCTTAACCAACTGAGCCACCCAGGTGCCTCCAAAAAAATCACTTTTAAGCTGACATCTGAGGGGTAAGAAGAACCATCCCAGTAGAAAACAGGAGGAAATCTACATTGTGAGCCCAGGGCCAGAAGTAAGGAATGAGTACAGTGGACTTGAGGAAGAGCATGGAAATCAAGGAGGGTGCAGGGTAAAGAACAAAGTGGAGAATGGAGGGGTTCCTGCATAGCTCAATTGGTTAGCACCTAACTCTTGATTTGGGCTCAGGTCATGATCTCAGAGTTGTGAGATGGAGCCCCATTTCAGTCTCTATGATTGGTGTGGAGCCTGCTAAAGAGTTTCTCCCCCTCCCTCTCTCAAAAAACAAAAAACAAAAAAACAAAACCCAAAACCAAAAACAAAACCAACAATGACAAATGGGGAAGTGGAAAAAGGAGATGAGGGCAGGGAAGGAGGCAGATTTCAGGTTAGGTTGGGCAGTGAAGCCAAGGTAAAGATTTGGATTTTAATCTACTTGCAAATGGGAAACTATAGAAGGATTTTAGTCAAGGAAGTGACATAACCATATGGTTTTTGTTTGTTTTCTTGTCTTGGTTTGTTTTAACCACACTGGGAGCTCTGTTGAGAATGGATTGGAGTGGGGCTAAAGGAAGAGATGCGGGGAGGCTGCTATTCCAAGGGAAGGAAGATGCCACTTGGGGCTAGGGTGGTGGTAGATGAGTTGAATGTGTGATACACGTTGTGGGCGGAATCTTTCTGGTCTTACTAATGGATTGAATTAGAATAGGAAAGCAGAGGGATCAAGGATGACTTCTTGTGTTTTGGCCTGGGAAAATGGCAGGAGTACCTTTTACTGAGATGGAGATGGGAGGTTTGTGAACATGTTAAGTTTGAGATGTCTCCTGAATATCCAAGTGGAAATATCAAATAGAGAGCTTGGTCATTAAATCTGGAATCTACAGGGGAGGCCAATGTTTAATGTAGATTTGGGACTCTAAGGCAAATAGATGGTATTTAAAGTCGGTGATTTCATCTTTCCATTGAAAAATCTGCCTCTGAGGAGTGTGGATTAATCCAGGATTCTGCCATTGTTCTACCCCGTTCCACATATTTAATGACCTGGAAGAGAGAGGAGAACTTGTTCTGATCCTATGTATGGCCAATAGTTGGCTTGGAGGAAAGCCTAGTGGGCTGGGTGAAAGAATGAAGATGTAGAAGTGGCAATGGGCAGGCCTGACTCAAGGTCACAGGGATATGCATTAACTTTACTTCTGGCCCCCCAACTCAGAGTGGAGGACTGAAACAGACTAGGTAAGTCCTTCCTATGGATAATGACCCTGGTCGTCCATAGGTTTAATATGTATCGGTAGTGTGTAAGGAAAATTTAGACCAATGACTAGGACCAGACCAAAACATCTGGGCCCTTAGGCAAGCTAATGGGGAAAATCTCTTTGACACTGTGGTCTGGAGTGGAGATCTAATGGAGGCCAAAGAGGGAGCCATGCAGGTATCTAAGAGAAGGGACTTTCAGGTATCAGAAACAGTAAGTGCAGAGGGGCAAACTTGCCATTCTTGACTATGCCACATGCCCAGTGCCTAGACATTCCCAGGTACATAATAAATGACAGGTGTTTAATAAATGCTTTTTGAATGAAAAAATACCCATTTATTAACATCTACATGGATCATGATAAATAGGAAGGCAACTCCCCTTCTCTCCAGTTCTTTTTTTTCATTATCCCTTCCCACATTGAGATTCTCTGAGCCTTCCACATGATGATTACTATCCAAAAGACATTCTTGAGTTTTGTTTTTTTTTTTAAAGATTTTATTTATTTATTTGACAGAGAGAGATCACAAGTAGGCAGAGAAGCAGGCAGAGAGGGGGCGGGGGAAGCAGGCTCCCCGCCGAGCAGAGAGCCTGATGCGGGGCTCGATCCCAGGACCCTGAGATCATGACCTGAGCCGAAGGCAGAGGCTTAACCCACTGAGCCACTCAGGTGCCCCAGAGTTTTGTTTTGTTTTTAAAGATTTTATTTTTTTATTGGACAGACAGAGATCACAAGTAGGCAGAAAGGCAGGCAGAGAGAGAGGAGGAAGCAGGCTCTCCGCAGAGCAGAGAGCCCAATGTGGGGCTTGATCCCAGGGTCCTGGGATCATGACCTGAGCTGAAGGCAGAGGCTTTAACCCACTGAGCCACCCAGGCACCCCCATTCTTGAGTTCTCAATGCAAATGGGGCAGTGCTGAAAAATGTACAAAAAGAACTGTGTAGACCTTTCTAATTGTAGAATCCAAAATCTACTGTTGTAGTTCAGTTGAGCAACGCATGTAAAATTGCGTAGCACAGTGCTTGGAATGTAACAGCTGTTCAAAAAGAAAGTGCTAGAAGCTTAGTCTCTCGTAGAAGAAAAGATGGATGGTGAATAGTCAAATATTATCCAGGAAAAGGATAAATGTATTGAATGACAAGTTCTATTTTCTTCTCTATATATTCATAGAGTGGTTACTATGTATTTAGATTTTGGCTAAAGGAAGTGAAAAAACTCGATGTATTGAGTGCTTGGTATATGTCAGGAATTATACCAGATATCATATGTCTCAATCTTAAAACAATCACAAAGGATGGTAATAGTCCTCATTTTCAACTGTGAAAATATGGTTCAGAGAATCAGGATCATTTTCTTATGGACACAATCTTTTTCCTCTTTGGAAGCATTAGCAATTGGCTAATTCTGTATACTTTTACTTTCTGAATCAAGTAAGGATCATTTGAAAAATTCCTTTTGCATTTTAACCTTTTATTTTTAAAGGTTTGCTAAAGGGTGTATGTTATTTCCTTCACCTTAGCAAGTCCAGGGAAGCACCGTAACTCATGTCCTCTGTAGAAAACCTGGGGTCTTATAGAGTTGTCTGCTTATATGCTACACATCAGTTTTTAAAAACAATTGAGTAATATATATATTCAGGTCATAGAAAGCTTTTAATCTACCATTTAACCTGATAATGTTAAATGGAATAGTTATTGGAAACAAATAATGAATAACAAATTCAACAATAAAACACTAGATTATGCCAATAAAATAGAAAGTAAGATAAAAATGTTGACAATCACCACTATTATTTAACATTTTGGGGTCTTCACCAATAAAACAAGGCATGAACTAGAAAATGAGAGATAAATATTGGAAAGAATATAGTCATCATTTTTATAGGAAATGATTGCCTCCATATACAGTCTTAAAAATAAATCAAATGAAAAACTGCAAAGACAAATAACAGAGTTCGATAAGACTATCAGACTAGTATAGAAATAGCACTTTCCTAAGTTTCAGAAGCAATCAGTTAAAATAACAACAATGATCCACAATAACAAGAATGTAAACACTAAAAATAGATATAATAAATTATTTTGGTTGACATGCGATCTTCATGAAACTTTTGACAACCACAGAAAATAATTTTATCTAAATTGCTGTACTGTTGGTCAGCTGTTTTAGAAGGAAAAAAAAAAATCCCTGTAATCCTTTTTGAAATTGCCTTGATTTTTCAGGAATTTAAACTCTATCTAATGTAGTTCTGTGTAGAGAATGTCACTAGAGTTTTAGGTTTATATGTGTGTGGGTGCTGATAATTTTGTATTTTTTTGTGGGTGGAAAAGGAAAACAAGCAGAGAAAATTATTCTTGAATATCCATTTTTTATAAATTTTATTAAAGGATTTTTTTTAAACCACTGTCAAAATGCAAAGGCTCTACAGAAAAACTGTAAAGTTTCATAGCATAGCATCTTTATAGCTTAGGAAAGATCTGGATCAAAATGGAATAGCATAACTCTATAATGAGAAGAATCGATATGCTTCCATTTCCTCCACATCAATGCATACATTGCATGCAATTTCAATGAAAATGCCAATAAGATCTTTTTGTGGGTATCTTTTTGGGGAGGAGAAATTCAAGTTGATATTAAACATTATTGAGAGGAATAAGCATAAAAGAACAGCCCTTTAAATTTTTGAAAAGGAAGCCTCATTAGGGGGAGGGCATCACCTAGTAGATTACAGAATTACTTTTAAGATAGCAGAATAGGGACGCCCTGGGGGGCCCAGTTGGTTAAGTGTCTGCCTTCTGCTCAGGTCATGATCCCAGGGTCCTGGGATCAAGTTCTGCAGTGGGCTCCTTGCTCAGCAGGGAGTCTGCTTCTCCCTCTGCCTGCTGTTTCCCCTACTTGTTCTGTCCTCTCTCTGTCTCTGACAAATAAACAAATAAAATCTTAAAAAAAAATCAAGAGAGTAGAATAAATAATGAACAATTACTGACGAAGTTCCCAGTCTGTGATCACCACTGAGCCAATAAGATATGATTGTGATGTCCCATCGTTCACCTCTCTTCAAAGGCAGAGCAATCAGGCTCGACTTCCTTGGTTCTCTGAGCACCCTAGTCTAGTTTTAAATCCCTTATTTGGGAACAAATTATTGTTCTGTTTCTCTTTCTAACTTGCCTCCTTAGAGGCAGAAATTTTGTCTTGGTCATATTTTATCCCTGGATACAGTACAACTTTTTTTTTTTTACACAACTGATGCATTATTGTACCTTGGGATAAAGAGCAATTTGAATGTCTGTTAAATGGCCTCCTCTCCTCTCTTCTCCTCTCCTCTCCCTTCCCCTTTCTTCCCCTCCCCTGCCCCCGCCCAGCCTCCTCCTCTCTTCTCTGATTAATCCAGAAGGGCTTCCTGGATGAGGTTAGATTACATGAGATCTCTGAAGGATCACTGAGACTCAGAGAGAAGGGAGGGTGTCTAATTATACTATGCTCTTCTAGAGAAGCTCAGCGGGAGCTGGGTGCTGGTGGTGTTTCTGGAGAGGTGGCCACAGTGTGGTAAACACTGAGAAAGGGCTGACTAGTCCATGCTGTTCTAACCCCTGCATACTCATGGACTCAGGAATGGCAACAATCATTATACCCGTGAGGGAGAAGAGAGAGGCCCCGCTGCTTGCTTTGGGAGAATTTGTGGGCCAGGCACTGCCCTTCTGATGGTTTGGAAGTGGATTGGGCTCCTGCTGTTCATCACTTCTCATGGGTTCCTGACTTGGCACAATGCCCAGTGGTCAGACTATGTGGAACGGTTACTCCATTTTCCATTATCCATCTCATCCAAACCCCCCAATGAAGTGTAGGCGATTTGTGGTGAGATAGACACGTGCATTTTTTCCCCTATTGTGCAGCACAGTCATGGGGATGGGGAAGGGAAACTTGGGAGAACAGAGTGGTGACCCTGACCTTCTGGTTTATTTTCATGACTACAGAGATGGGTTGAAAGGTTGAATAGTTTATTATTCACATGTAGAGGGAATGTGAGAGGCACAGTCAGGAAGATGATCCCAACTCAGGCAGTGAGGATGGGTTCAGCTAGCCCCCCAGTGTTGACCGCTCTCGTCTGGCAGGTGGTGGCGAAGGATGGAGGCGGTCTTTGGGGCCTGGAGCTCTTTCATGAAGAAGGGCCGAGGATCTGTCTTCCTCCCCTGCTCCACCATCATGGGGGCACATGTCACGAGCCGGAGAACCCAGATGTGCCCGCAATGTCAAATGAATAGCATTCACCTGTCTTATCTTGGGAGGTTATTTGGCATACTCTACTCACAATAATAACTAAAATATAAGTGGATGTTGTGGACAGGCAAATTTTGACCAGAATTCTCCAGCATTAGAATTCCTCATGCTGATGGAGACATCTAAGAAAGCCAGTCCACCATCACCAAGCAATATTACAGAGGGAGAGGACTGGGTTATTTTACTCTCAAGGGCCCTGCCAGTCCGAGATCTTGCAGTCAATGGGAAAGGAAAGAAGAAAATCCAGGAAAATGGCCTCAGGTACTTGCTGTGTGACCCTAAGTTAGTTACTTCCCGTCTCTGAGCTTTGGTGTCATTGTCTGTGGAATGAGGAATGATTCAGGTAAACATAGCATCAGAGTTTGCTCCAGAAATGTATGTTTCTCTGGAGGTCTTGGGTTTTCTGGAGATGCTACTTCCTGGGACAAGAAGGACACAGACTACCACACCCCCCCGCCCCCCCGCCCCAGTGTCTACCAGGGTAATTCTGCTTCAATCTGTTTTCTATTCATGAAGTCTCGATCAAGATTTTTTCTGGGGGGAAAAAAGTTCCTTTTTTTTTTTTTTTTTTTAAATCGAAACTAAACTAAACCTAATTCCCTGACTTAAGCAACGGTAGTTAACGTATTTTGAGGGCTGGCCACTCTTCTAAGTATATTGCAAGTATTATATCTTCTAACTCTTACCATACCCTATAATGTACCTACCATTATTGTTTTTAATTCAAGTATAATAAATGTACAGTATTATATTAGTTACAGGTGTATGATACAGATTCCATAGTTCTGTGTATTACTCGGTGCTCATTATGAAAAGTGCACTGTTAATCCCTGTTAATCCTCTTCATTTATTTCACCCACCCCCCATGCACCTGTACCTACCATTGTTATCTCCACTTCCCAGATGGGGAAACTGAGTTTTAGAGGAGTGTGATCTCTCAAGAGTCCTACTTTTTATATGTGGAGTGCTTATCTGATTCCAGAGCCTGGCTTTGATGCTGCATTTGCCTCTGAAGGGGAAGCAGGAACCCAGATAATTTCGAGATCTCTTCAGATTTGGAAGTTTGTATCTGGGTTTGCGGTTCTAAATATGTTAAATTCATGCTGCTCAACATTCATGAATTCGGTCACTTAAGGAATAATTTTTGAGCCCTTTTTATGGGCCAGGGTCTGGAAGCACAGAAGCAGAAGGCACCCCTGCCCTCAGGGAGCATCCATCTTCTAATCAGCTGTCCTCACCGCCCAGGAAGCTGGGGCAAATGTGAACAGAGCCAGTGGGTGGCCCCTGGGCTCTGCCTTTAACGTGCTGGCTCCTCATACTTCCGTGACCACGGGGCACGGTTCCGTAAAGCACAATTACTTTTCACTCACTTTTTGACTGCAGGGGAAGTGTCATCTGTCATTGACACCACCACCGTACCACCCTGGTGGGCTGCAGAAAGTTCTGGGCCAGCTCTGAGGAAGTCAGAGAGTCTGTCAGGTCAGAGTTTCTGCTTGGGGGCAAAGAGAAAACGATTGGAAACTCACAGGAACAAGTGAAATGGACAAGGACTAGTGGTCAAGGAAGGGGGATTGAAATTTAAAATCTTTTGAAAATGTCAACAGAGCCATTAAACCCTCCCCCAGCTCTGGGTTCTTTGAGAATCACCTGGAGGGAGATAATCAATTCCAGAAACATCAGGGATCACCAGGCACTCAACATGGATAAATATAGGTTAATGAGGCACATTTAGTTAGATGATTTCAGAAGCACTGCTATGTAGATCTATTGATGGGAAGAAGAAGAAGAAGGAAAAAAAAAAAAAAGCACATTTAAGCTCTGGCTAGAAAGAATTTCCCCCCCTGTATGTATGCCCCAGCTTTACTCAGTAGTTCGGAAAAAGGAAATCTGATGAAAGGTAAAATTACCCCCATTTAATCTGAGTTTCTCATGCAATGCGTGTTAATATTTGTCTTCTTTTTTTTTTTTCTTTAAGTGGCTCAATCGTTACCTTTTCAATCACGTAGGCACTGAATATGCAAGATATAAACCACAGGCAATTAAATGATAGCTAAGGTAGTAGGGCTGACTTGATTAGGCTAAGGTGTTATTAAGATTATAAACACAGCCCGGCCCAGCCACTGAATAAAATGTATCTTGGCTGAGGGTCCCTTTTCCAAGAGACAGCTAGCTTGTGCCTTGGGTGCTGGCACACCTGAGTGTTTCCAGAGTTTGAGAGGCATTCTCCCCCACCCTAATTTCTCCCTGCCATGTGCTACTTCAGCGCTCAACGTTACGTTTCCTGGAGACACAAATTAAGATATAAATTCGTTATGGGGGATGGAGGAAGAAGCACAACAACGACAGAATGGAGTTTCCTCTTTTTCTTCCTGCCTTGTTAATGGCTCCTTCCCCATGTCCTTCTAGAGATCCTTGTCTTCTGTCTAATTGAATGTAGGGGCTCCCCAATTTGCATTAATTCCCCCCTTTCTTGGTGAGCAGTGAGAAGCTGAAACTGGAGGTCCACTCAGAAAATAGAGTTCAGGGGCCCCTGTGTGGCTCAGTGGGTTAAGCCTCTGCCTCCAGCTCAGGTCATGATCCCAGGGTTCAGGAATCGAGCCCCACATCGGGTTCTCTGCTCAGCGGGGAAGCTCTGCCTGCTTCTCTGCCTGCTTCTCTGCCTACTTGTGATCTCTCTCTCTTTCTCTGCCAAATAAATAAATAAAATCTTAAAAAAAAAGAAAAGAAAAGAAAATAGAGTTCAGCAGAGTGAAGGGCCAAAGTGACGCCATTCAAGGCGGCAGCCCTTTGCTGTTTACATTAAGCTGAAGACATTCCAAAGCGGTTCCCACATATGCAAATAAAGGATGGGACAAGCGCCAATAGGAATGGTTACTACATATGCAAATAAAGGATGGGACAAGAACCAATAGAAATGGTTCCTACATATGCAAATGGGGAATCGGACATGAACCAAAAGAGGGTGATTCTCCATATGTAAACGAGGGACCAAGTGCGAGCCAATCAGGGTTACTGCCCTATATGCTAACAAAGGATGGAAAAACAACCAGTAAGGAAAACTCCCTGTCAGCAGTTTTTCCTAACTGACCAACCCTCCTCGGACAACACAGCTTAAGTCACCTCAGACACCAATCATTTTCAAGGTCACCCACACATGTAACTATGTGACTATGTACTTTTTGCGTGTAAAATTGCCTATATAATCTCTGTAAAATTCCAGCGGGGGGCTCCTCCTGGACTCTGCTGCGTCGATGTGTAGGACGAGGTCCGAGCTGCAGCCCGCCTGCCTGAATAAAGCCTTGCTTTTGCATTTCGGAACGTCTGGCTCTCGGTGGTCTTTTTGGTGGTGGTCTTATGATCTGGGCATAATACAGAGGACAGTCATCAGGGCTAGGAGAGCTGTGAAGCCACAGGGAGGAAGATGAGGCAACTCAGAGTAGCAACAATAGAAACCCTGCACCACTCCTAGGGCAGGAGGAGTAATGGGAGCTGGGGGCTGTACCTGAGCCAAAAAGCCAAGGTTGCTCATGGAAGTGGGAGCCATTGCAGAGGCTGCCCACCTGGGAGCTGGAGCCACGGATGGAGAGGCAAGCAATGGCTAAGAAGTC
The DNA here is from genome assembly GCA_003697995.1 of Taxidea taxus jeffersonii. Classification (NCBI taxonomy): domain Eukaryota; kingdom Metazoa; phylum Chordata; class Mammalia; order Carnivora; family Mustelidae; genus Taxidea; species Taxidea taxus. The sequence continues at coordinate 16,083 of RCUC01162672.1, read as the reverse complement.
ATCAATACAAGTAGAGGCAGCGGGGCACCTGGTGGTGGCTCCGTCAGGTTAAGCGTCTGCCTTTGGCTCAGGTCATGATCTCAGGGTCCCACGACCAAGTCCTGTGTTGGATTCCCCACCTGAGCCTGCTTCTCCCTCTCTCTCCCTTTCTCTCAAGTAAATAAGGGAAATCTATTTGTCTACATCTAAATCTAACAAAAAAGAAAGAAGGAAGGAAAGAAGGAAGGAAGGAAGGAAGAAGTGAAGACAGCAAATACCCTGGCTTTCCCTTCTCTGAACCCCCGTCTCCTTCAGAAGCCACGACACCTGGGTATACACTACAACCAGCAAGGAGAGGCAGGGACTGGACCCAAGATGGAACAGGAAACAGCCAGACACTAGTGTCCCCACTCGGGGGGGGGGGGGGCTCTTATTTGCTTCTGTAGGTGGGCGACTCGCTCTTTCCAGCCTGGACCTCTTTATTGAGCTTCAGACCCCCATGCCCCCTGTTTCCCAGACATCTCCCCCCGGTCTACCCAAATATTTGAGAGTCACATGCCCAGGACTAACTCATTATTTCCCACTTGTCATTTCTTATTTTATGTATTTGCATCCTCCCCATCTCCTCCCCCCAACCCTCCCTGTCCCCTGGGCTTTTCTGTTCTGATTTGATTGTTGAGTAGTTTGCCTGTTGATTTTTTTTTAAAGGAAACAATACTTTGATTTATTAATTGATTTCACTGTGTTTCAGGGGTTTATCTTAATTATGCTTTTACCTTTACGATTTCTATTCTTCTGTTTTCTTTTTATTTGGCTTTGTTCCTGCTTTTTTGATGTGGGATTTTGTTTTCATGGCATCCCTTAATTTTTTTATTTTATAATTTTTTATGGCATCACTTTATTGATATAAATATTTAAGACTCTGAATTTTCCTCAGATCACCACTTTCATGATACCCCCCAAGAGATTCTGATATGTAATATGTTCAGTAATTTTCTTTTAGAAAGAAATTTTGGTTTATATTTCCCTTTCACCTGAGTATGTTAAGAAGGGTGTTTTTAAGTTTCAGAGCCAAGGACTTATTTTTACTTTATTGTTAATTTCTTGTTTTATTAAGAGAAGATCTGAGAATGTTATTTGTATCTTTTTATTTATAGAATCTATTATGGCTTCTTCTGTGAAACAGTGTATCTTCAGTTGTCATAAATGATTCATTGTGCTCTTGAAAAAAAAATTCTCCATTATTGGGGTGTACATTTCAATGTTTACACTCAAGATCTGATCTTCCTTATGCTTACACTGTTCAAATCTCTTATATCATGACTTACTTTAGGTAAGTCCTAATTGACCACTGGGATTGGTCTGTTAAAGTCTTTTATTATTGGTTTCTATCTATTTCTACTTGGATCTCTAGCATGGAAAACTTGAAAGTAGACACTCCCTCAGGGTTGGGCATTTAGGCTATACCAATTATGACATCTATTCAATGGGACAGCGTATAGCCATGAAACATGATAATGAAGAAAGCTATTTATTATACAAAATATACCACCGAGAGGGACAGACATTGCATTATATGGTCAGCATTTTGTTAGAACGCTTTTTTTCCAGACAACATTAAAAAAAAAAAAGCTACGTTGCTTAAATTTTCTGTAAGAAACATGTATTGCCTATTTAAATAAAGGAAAATAAAAACTTGAAACAAAGGCAATCATAGGTGAGTTGAGTTCCACAATATTTAATTTTCTAGAAAAAAATGAGCCAGGTGTGCATCAAGGGTGAATGAAACACAATCCCTGCCCTTAAGAAAGTCACACTCTAGGGGACAGCTGGCTAGTTCAGTGGGTTAAGCAACAGACTCTTGGTTTTGAGGTCAGGTCATGATCTCAGGGTTGTGAGATCAAGCCTCATGTCAGACTCCGTGCTGAGTGGGGAGCCTGCCTAAGATTCTCTCTCTCTCTCTCTCCCTCTGCCCCACCACCCCCACTTGCTCACCCACACTCTCTCTCTCAAAAAAAAAAAAAGTCCATTCTAACGCTGAAGACATAGTTTTTTAAAAAAACAATTATAGCATACAACAATAGAATGAATGAAGAAATTGTTATCCCGAAGAGAGAGTGATTAAGGGGCACCTGGATGGCTCAGTGGGTTAAAGCCTCTGCCTTCGGCTCAGGTCATGATCTCAGAGTCCTGGGATCGAGCCCCACATCGGGCTCTCTGCTCAGCGGGAGCCTGCTTCCTCCTCTCTCTGCCTGCCTCTCTGCCTGCTTGTGATCTCTGTCAAATAAATAAATAAAATCTTTAAAATAAAAAAGAGAGTGATTAACTCTTAACAGGCTAGTGAATAGGCCCTTCATAGAGAAGACACCTGATTAATCAAACTGGAAGGGGGTAAACATGCATTTTTTAGCTTTAGCCTCTTCATGTATATTTGAGTATGAAGCAAGCTGACAACGTGGTGATCCTTCAATTTTCTAGTGAGAAGGTTAAAATAGTTTGATGGCTCACTTAAATTTACAGACTTTTAGAATTATTTAGAAATAGTCAAATACCTTATTATACTCATGTTCTTCGTCTAATTAGATGTGCATATTTAAAATCATGAATTTGTAAGATAATACAACTATTCAGAAGTATCATGTTTTATACACATACTTCAAGAGACATTTAGTCTAACTCTTCCCTTAATCTTCACTTCCATGTTTAATCATCTCCATCACCGTAGTCTGAGATGTCTAATAATTTTTAGACCATCGTATTTGCTCCTGTCCAAGTTGTTCAAGATATAGTGCCATTTGGGGTTGAACTGTGTTTCCAGCTCAAATTCATATCCTAACCTCCACTCTCTCAGAATGTGACCTTATTTGGAAATGAGGTCTTAACAGAGGTAATCAAGTTAAAAGCAGGTCATTAGGATGCGCTCTCATCCGATATGACTGGCGTCCTTATTGAAAGGTGAAATTTGGAGATAGACAAGCATAGTAGAAGAAAGTGTGTGAACATCAAGATGATCAAGATGGCTACCTTTGGGCTGAGGAGAGAGACCTGGAATAGATGCTTCCCTCACAGCCCTCAGAAAGAACCAACCCTGCCTACATTTTAACATCAGACTTCCACCCTCCAGAACTGCGAGACAAGAAATTCCTGTTGTTTCAACCATCTAAGTGACAGCACGTTATTATGGCAGCCCAAGGAAACGAATGCAAGCACTTTTCTTTCCTTCCTGAGAAAAATTATTTGTACATCAGGTACAGATTTACTCTTATTCCTCAATTTGTGGCATACTATCATCTGTCCTTTCTGAAAACTAGTTTCATTTTTACTGTACTTTTTCTTATTTTCTGCAACATTTTGCATCTCCAGTCCCACGGTCCCTTTCTCTATAGATGTCCGTGCTAATGTCTTAAATCCACATACTTCCCATTCACCCTTCATTTGTTTATACATGCATAGCACGTGACCTTGAGCTCGAATAGTGTTGTTTCCTGTGCGTTTGTTTTAAATTTGCATCATGAGGGCGCCTGGGTGGCTCAGTGGGTTAAAGCCTCTGCCTTGGGCTCAGGTCATGATCTCAGGGTCCTGGGATTGGGTCCTGCATTGGGCTCTCTGTAGAGCAGGGAGCCTGCTTCCTCCTCTCTCTCTGCCTGCCTCTCTGCCTGCTTGTGATCTCTCTCTCTGTCACATAAATAAATAAAATCTTAAAAAAAAAAAAAAAAAAGCACTCCTTTAAAAAAAAATAATAAATTTGCATCATGATATTGTTGGGTGAATCTGATTCTGCTTCGAACTTGCTTTCCTCAACACTAGGATTCTGAAGTCTCTCTGTGTTGCTCAATTACTAGAGTTCTTTATTTTGAACTCATGTGTTGGATTCCATCCCCCAGTACCTACTTGGCCTATCTCCCTACCAAATAATGGATACCTAGGACACATCCGGCTCCTTGCCACCACTAGAAGTGTGAAGAAACTGTTTTAAAGATTTTAATTTAATTAATTAATTAGAGAAAAAGTGAGCAGGGGGAGGTGCAGAGGGAGAGAGAGAAGCCCAAACAGACCCCGCGCTGAGCACGGAACCTGATGCAGGGCTTGATCCCACACTCCTGAGATCATGACCTGAGCCGAAATCAAGAGTCAGACACTTCACTGACTGAGCCACCCAGGTGCCCCACGATGAAGCCCTTTTGAGCCCATACATGACCCTGTTGCAAAACATGCTTTGCTTAGGAATCCTCCCAAATAATGTATTTGTAAAATAACTCCTTTTGTTCAGATGAGATATTATTTCTGCCCAGATGTCTTCATATTTGTCATATCCGTGGATACACTGGTCATTCTGATAAGGTGGGTAAGGATGAAATTATTGAGCTGATTCCACAGATGAATAAGCAGGGTCAGAGATCTGGAGATGTTCAAGGCTTTCCACATAGTCAGTGCTAGATGAAAATGGAATCCAGATCTCTTCTCTTCTAGAAGGAAGTGACGGTAAAGTTAGCCTATGGGGAGAGTGGGAATGTGGATATGAAAACTGCAGTGTGTGTGTGTGTACATGTGTGCACATATTCCCCTGATTTAGGTACATTTTTTATAAGAGTGGGAGAAAATAGTCCTTTAAAAAAAGTGGATAAGGAAGAATATTTATTTAAAGATTCTGTGTACCTTTCTTAAAACAGTTACCATTTTGATCCCCTCATAATCTTGGTATGGAAATTTGGCCATTTTAGCCCTTGACATTACTGCAAAATTAGATCTAGAGTGAGAACCCGTACAGGTTGATGGGATCTGCTGACCTTCCGTACAGATCTTCCTATTTTTTGAAGGTGGAGACAGTGCCTGGCTCAGATCATGTTATATATACCACCAGGGTTGGCTGATATGTGTTGTGAAGATCATTATTTTTTATCTGTTTGGTTTTTTCCAACAAATGTATATTGTGCATTTTTCACATGCCTGACTGCTTGTTGAATTCTAGAGATATGCTAGTTAAGATGAAAGAGTTCCTCCCCTGAATGTGCTCCCTATCCAGAAGCCTGTTGGATAGATTGTTGGCTACTTGGTTTTGGAGAGGAAAGGATGTGATAGGCACACAGACATGGGGACAAATTTCAGAGAGATCCCTGTCTTCAAGACTCTTGCCCCCCAACCCCATGTAACCATTCTTTCTTCTTCCTTCTAATTTCTTGGAATTTGAGGTAGCCTATGAAAATTAAGCCCTCTCTGTTTCCAGGAACAGTGAAATCTATGTTTGTGTTTTGAATATTTTTGGTCTTTAGGTTTAATGGACTAATAAAGTCTGTGAAAAAAAGGGACAAAAGGAAGGGATGTGTTAGCAAAAAGGTAGGAAGCTATGGGGACACAGGAGGAAAGGAGTGACCATTCCCTTGACTTTGGACAGGAGATGAGACCTATGGATATACTGAGAAGCTTGACCCAAGGGAAGCTTGGGCCAGCATCCTGAAAAGGTAGCCAGGGTTCAGAGAGTAGACTCCCATAGTCTAAGTTGGGAGGAAGGGGTTCTCAGGCAGTATACAGCTTTCCCAGACTTCTCATGGCATGGTAATGGGTAGCAGCAAGACTCCAAGGGACTAATGGAAAAGCAAAGAGGTTACCGGTAGCAAACATGGTAAGCTTTGGTCCAGAAGTCTTCCCCTCCTGTTGTTCTGCCTTCTGAATTTCAGTACAACTCCAATAAAGACTGAAAAAAGATTGCCCACCCACCTCTTGCAATGGAGGTTTAAAGGAAAAATTGAGTTGAATAAGGAAACATCAAGATTTGTGATAGTTATTGCCTGAGTCTTAGGACAGCTTCCAACCTGTGATGGGTGTACTTGATTGATTGTACATGGCCTCTGGCCACAGGATCTACTATGATGGTTTTCCAGCTCAAACTTTTTGAAAGATGCCCTTTTTTTTTTTTTTTTCATAATTCACAGGATAATTCCTGGTCCCTTTGCCACCCTTACCCCAGATTTTATTCAGGAATTCCATGTGCTCTCATTGGTGGCTTCCATGGAGGAAGGCAAAGTTTCAAGCCTTGGGCTCTTCACCCAGGGAGCCTGTGCAGTAGAGTCTGACTCTGGCAGGAGTTACAAAGTTACCATCCCATTAATGGGTAATATGCACAGGGATAGGTTAGATTGCTTCCATTATTCAAGGAGCTCCATGTGCCTGGTAGCAACAATTACCAAGACGCATAAATACAACAAAGTTAATTAAAATGTTAGCTGATATAAATAACCTAAGGTTATTGAACATTGTTCCATTTTAAATTAATAAGTACGCAAAGGTAATGTTTATAATTAAAGCTATAATTTATCTTCATGCTCTGTTTATTTAATAGCAGTGGTAATATAACGCTACATGCAGAAATGTAGTAATAGATTTGTTTAGCACTGACATTATAAACAAATGTCTCAGTCTATTTATTCTAAGTTATGATACAGATCCTTTTCACATGCATCTGATGGCCTTTAAACTATTTAAAATGAACTGCATTAACGTAATCTAATCTTGATACTGAACATAACATTTCAGTTTGAATTATCCTGAATCCATGATCCATTTTATTACTCACAAAGCACTTTATACATTTATGATAATGGCAAACCTTGCTCTGTTATTTAAATCCCATTTCAAAAAGGATGTTATTTTTTTAAAAAAATAAATAAATAAACCCCACACATTTGGGGTAGTAAAGTACAAATAAGGAAAAGTCAATGCCCAGCAAGCCCTTTAACAAAGCAAACAATTCAGATTTTTATGACATTAGCAAGTAATAAAGGGAAGAACTGACATTTACAGTTGATGAAATTTTATGTTATAACAGATGAGGAAAATGGAATGAGAATCACATGGAAAAATTTGTCCATCAGGTTCAGCCATTCTGGGGAAATCTTACCTGTGGACTGTCTTTGGGGACACTTTTCTGACTTCAACCTTTATTCAACCCTTGAAGAAGTCCCAGGTTTACCCCCAGGGTGAGGTTAGTCCTGATCGCTGGGCACGGGCCAGCCCTTCTCCTCTCCACGTGGCTGCCCTTCCCTTCAGCTCTCCTACTCCCCCCTGCCCTCCCTCCCATTCAGGGAACACTGACTCTCCACCCTCTAATTTAAATTATAATAAGCAGCCAGCTTCCTCTCTCCTTTGCTTGCCTGAGGTGTCCAAGAGAGAGGAACAGAGTTTGGTATTTCTTTCTCGTGTGCTTTAGCTTCTTTTCCTTAACGTACCTCCTTGTTTCTCTCCCTTCTTAATCCCTTTTAAAATAAGTGTTTCTTCTGGATTTATTTGCAGTCATTGAAAGAAGTTTCACTGGGTTTTAGGAGGCATATTTCATTGAATGTCTTAGAAATGGTTGCCTCTTAAGTCAAATAAACAACAAAAATAATTTTTTTAAAAAAGGCATTTCTCTATTTCTTTTAAAGGAAGTTAAAAATGTAGCAAGCCTATTTTTGGAGAAAGAATGGGCCGGAGAGGTTGTTTTTTGTTTGTTTGTTTGTTTTGTTTTGTTTTGTTTTAATTCTAAACAGATTACACACTTTGAAAAATCCTAAAAGGATTTTGATACTAGAACCTCTGAAAGTCAGGAAGGATTTAAATTTAGGATTATAAGCTATCCCACCGCAAAGTCCTTCTGTGATCAAATATCACATTTTAGGAGATGAGTGTCTTTGTAGCTGTCACTCAGGCTGGTCCCTCTCATTTTGTGTGGTATTAATAAAACAGGAGGACTGAGGCTCAAGGCAAACTTTGCAGAGCCGGGGCTGGGCTGCTGGCTGGTGTGCTGTCAAAGGCTCGGGCTTCAGAAATAAGTCAGAGGGCTCCAGTCCTCCTCAGAGGCTCAGAGGGACCGGGGAAGCTGAACCCATCACCTGCATTAGTAGATCTGGGCTGCAAAAAATTTCTGAGCAAAAAGGCAGGGGCTTGGATCAGTGGAGGTCAAGGTCACTGAGAGCAGAGGTCAGGAAACCCCAGCCTCCCCCTCCTCTTGTCCTTCCACCTTCTCACACAGCCTGCAAATTCTGGTCTTCTGATGGTACTTTATTCTTTGTCCTAGGTCCTTTCCCTTGGGGGTTGGATATATAAAGTGAAGGAGCAACTGGTGAGCCTGCTACCTCAAGATATGGAACTTCGGCATATGAACTATTTGAAGCTGAAAGAATCTGAGAAATGGCAGGTGCAGGAGGGACTTTCTGACCTCTCCCTGAAGCAGGTCATAAGACCCTCATGTGAGAGGTGTTCTCACACCTAGAATGAGGAAAGAGCGTCCTTACCTCTGTCCCTTACCAGAGGGATACCAAAAAGAATCCGAAGGAAGGGGACTTGCGAAATTTCCTAGTTACTCCTCTAAGTTTATACCCTTGTTTTGTCTTATGGCTTTTTTTTTTCTACAAGCCTGCATTCTTCATCAAAACCAGTATAAAGGGGCACCTGAGTGGTACAGTGGATTAAGCCTCTGACTCTTGGTTTCCACTCAGGTCATGATCAGGTCGTGAGATCAAGCCCTAGGTAGGGCTCTGTGCTCAGTGTGGAGTCTGTTTGAGATGCTCTCTCCCTCTGCCCCTCCTGCTCCTGCTTTCTCTCTCTCTCTCTCTAAAATAAAGAAATAAATCTTTCTTTTCAAAGATTTTATTTATTTTATTTATTTGACAGACAGAGATCACAAGTAGGCAGAGAGGCAGGCAGGGAGAGAGGGGGGAAGCAGGCTCCCCGCAGAGCAGAGAGCCTGATGTGGGGCTCCATCCCAAGACCCTGGGATCATGACCTGAGCCGAAGAAAGAGGCTTTAACCCACTGAGCCACCCAGGTGCCCCAAGAAATAAATCTTAAAACAATAATAACAACAACAGTATAGAAACACTGAAGTTAAACTGTTTCTTCAGGTCTCATTTTCTTAGGAAAGCCCCTAAGTCACTTGGAATTGACCTGAAATGCAGGTGTATGTTTTCCTTTCATTAATCTGGTTTTTTTTTGGGGGGGGGTGCGGTAAGCTGAGAATTTGGGAAGGTAGAGGCATAAGCTACTTTTCCTTTCCCAGAGGGTCAAATCCTTGTCCTTGTTCAGTCTGGCTTCTAGGAGCCATTAAAATATTTTTGCACAGAAAATTATATCTGTGTTAAAGGTTTTTCTAGAACACTGGAACCAGAAGTTTCCTTGATGTTATCTGATCTAGAGATTTTCAGACTTTAATAACATTATGCACACTGACAAAGATTCTCCGCTTGACCAGACTTTAGTCAGGCTGCTGAATAGTCTCCTGGGCCCATCAGTACATTTCCTTGTAAAACCTAGTTTTAGCAAGAAACCTGTTCAGTCCATTTAACCAAACCCCCCACCCTTGTGATCTGGTAACTCCTGAGGTGAGACCGGCTTCCTCATCCTCCACCAAGGTGATGTCTGATCACCCTGGCCTGTTCTCAGTGAGAATCCTATTAGGCTGGGTTAGCCAGAACCCCCATACTCTGGATACTTCCTTTTAGTAATCTGTCCACTGACCCCCACCTTGGCCCTTGATGACACATTCCCAGTGCCCTAGGTGTGTTCAGACTTTGGCCCAATCTCTCTCCCCCATTTTGTCCCTTAATTTTGTCCCCTTATTGTCCCTTAATACGTGTCATTGAGTTCTTTTTTTTTTTTTTCTTTAAGGACAGCACACACACACACACACACACATTTGATGTTGAAACTTTATTTGGGGTGTGGAGGAAATTTAACGCAGAAGCTTAGTATTTAGAATTGGTAAGAGAAATACTCTTCTTGGCTTAGTAATTGAATGGTAGGTTGAAGCTGCTCATTCTCTCTCCTTCTAAGGTGATGCCTAGATACCCTTATTTTTAAAAAATTTTTAACGATTTTATTTATTTGAGGGACAGAGAGTGAATGTGTCTAAGTGGAGGGGGGTCGCAGAGGGAGAGGGAGAAGCAGCAGACTCCCTCTGAGCAAGGAGCCCAATGCAGGACTCAATTCCAGGACCTTGGGATCATGATCTGAGCAGAAGACAGACATTTACCTGACTAAGCCCCCCAGGCGCCCCTATAATAGCTTTATTAAACTCTAGAAAACCATACAAGGGTTTAAAGATCCTTAATTGGGCCCACCTCCTTCCTTCTCTGCTCTGAAAGTCAAACTTCTCTATTGAAAGTCAAACAAGGAAACCTTGCCCATGGAGAATAGGGGTGTCACCTGACAGCGCCCAGTGGCCCAACAGCAGATCTGGGCCCCAAACCCACTTGCCCCCACTCTAAGCTTAAATCCTTTTCTCTAAGTTTGTATGGGCACGGCTCAGTTTTGCTCTCTGCCTGCACTGTAAGAAGCAGAGAACCCCAAATTGGGCCTAAACGTGGTCCAGTAAATTCGGCGATCAAATTTAGAGCCAGGAGATTTGATGGGGCAGTGGAAATAGGGAGGGGGGATCGGAATCATGGTGCAGGTCTAGTAGGGAGCACCGCAGAGACTAGAGCAGCGTGGGCAATAATCCTGCAGGGAAGCTTCTATGACTCACTTTGACCTCAGGTTACCACCTCTTCATGAACTTGTTTTAGCATTAGCCTCCTTCCCCCTGTGATGCCCTAGGGCAGTGGTTCTCAGCTGGGGTGATCTTGCCCGCCAGGGGATCTGTGGCAATATTTGAGACATCTTTGATGCTGCTAAACATCCTGCAATGCATAGGAGATTCTCCTAAAACAAAGGATTGTCTGGCCCCACATATCAATAGAGCCCGGTCTGTGATAACCTGCTTCAGAATTCAGCAATCATTCCCCAATACATGGTCTCATAACTATCCAATTGAATCCTGACCCTCACTCCGATTCTCCTCCATATAATTCAAACAGCACTAAATTGAACAATAAGTAGGTACACAGACATGGTGAAGAACCCAGCCTTTTGTGGGGGAGGGGGCATCCCATTTTGATGGGAGAGGTGGCCATATCAGGTGGTAGAAGCAACTGTGTGTCACAGGCAGGGGAGAGGAGAGAGGAGGGGTGTCTGCGTCTGTGTGTCACAGGCAGGGGAGAGGAGAGAGGAGGGGTGTCTTCGTCTCTGGCATTCTGCCTGTGTGGGAGGGGTGGTGAATGGCGTGTGTGTCTTTTGCTGGGGATCAGATGAGTCAGATAACTGCTTGGCTGTGATGCGGGGGTAGGGTGGGGGGGAAGGAAAGCAAGGGGTAAAAGAGAGGGAGCAAACCCGTTTAGTTACTTAGGACTAGCATGGAATAAGAAAGGCAGAGCACCACAGAAAACAGGCAGGGAGAAAGGTTCCGGGTAACCTGGCCAGTCGTCCGTTAAAGGCACACACACCAGTTAGGAGCAGCCTTTCCTGTGGGACCATCATCATGTAAATGGGGGAGCTTAAAGGACTCCCCAATCAGCCTTCAGGTTGGATCCTATTTCCTGAAAGCACTGCCCATTGCCTTGAAAAATGAGCTTCTTCCTGGGCCAGCCCAGGAGACAAAGAGCAATGCTTTACAAAATCCATAAAACAAAAGACTCCAACAGTGTCAGGCCTCTTTAAACAATCACTTGTGCTATGAGGCAAAACAACGGAGGCATCCGGATAAGCACTGTGGTGGTATTTTTCATGTTGATTGCAATAACACCATCAAAGCCATGCACATTCTGTGTAAAATCAATGTCTGCTTGTTGGAGGAGGGGGGGGGTTGGGGAGAGGCCTGGGGATTTTCTCTTGTAAGTCAGCTTTGCAGATAATCGCATGCCTCAGGCTTGGAAAAAATTGATGTTGGATCAGTGGTCAGGAGCCTGAACTGGGCTCATTTGTGACTGTGCAGGGCCCAGGGTTAGCTTGGAAGTTGGGGGGACTGGGACACTACTTTTGAGTGAGCTGGTAAGGGCTTGGCATGATCTGCAAGGTAGCTGGAAGGATCACTCAGGGAGGCTGCAGGTGTTAGAGGTGATGACCTGTTTGTGGGAGAAAATTTCCAGGGGCTATAAGATGATCCTATCTAATAAGGGAGAGCCGTGTGTGTGTGTGTGTGTGTGTGTGTGTGTGTGTGCACGTGTGCACGCGTGTATTTGCACAAACAGCCCTTATACCCTTGAGGAAGACAAAGGAATCTTACAAGGTACGTATGCCTGGTCAGGGGTCTCTGTTGGTTCCTTTTTCTCATGAACTAGAGGAATACACTGGTCCAGGCAGCTTCAGCTGTTAGTTCCATTTGGTCCGTTTGGTACCAAGCTTCTGGTGTTTAGCTGATGGGGTTTCTACATCTCTTCTTTATTGGTGGGGATGTTTAGGTGAGGGGATAAGAAAGGAAGAAGGAAAGGAGGGAGGAAGGGAAGGAGGGGAGGGGTTGGGAGAGGGAAGAAGGAAGCTGCAAATAGGGCTCTTATAGGAGTGGATCCTTTCCCCCCAAATTCCACACTGAAGTGGTCTCTATTTTTTCCATTGATGGCAGAAGAGAGAATGAGTTGCCTCCTCCTTTTGTTGAGGATTGGATGAGTTCTTTCGTGTAACCTACTTAACCCTACTGAATACACGTTTCAAGTATTATGTTTTCATTGCTTTTGCTGCCTGCCCCTCCCCACAACCAAGAGAGGTTCTGACAGCTCTTTACTTGATATTTCTGGAAATAAATATCCAAATCATACAGGGTCAAGATGGGATGGGAAGGAAAAGAGGTGAAAATCCTGCCCATGGTGGTGCTCCTGCTTATCTATGCCTCTGGGTCACTGTGGCCTCACCAAGATCTTAGGCCAGCGCATCCCTATGGATTCCTCCCACTACCCCTGCTCCTTCCTCCCTACTTCTGTCCTTTGAACTTTCACTCCTCTAGAGTTTGTCCTCTTTTCTGGTTTTCTGGCTTTCCCCCAGACGTCATAAACCCCAACCCTTCTTTTGTAGTCTATAACTCTTCTGGCCTAATATTTATACATTTCTCTTTCCAGGGGGCATTTTCTTTCCCCTCTCCTCCCCTCCTCTTTTCTTCTCTTCTCTCTTCTTTTCAGGGAGGGAGAGGGAGAGAGAGAATCTCAAGCAGGCTCCACACCCAGCACGGAACCCGACGCAGGATTTGATCTCACAACCCTGAGATCATGACCTTGAGATGATGACCTGAGCCAAAGCCAAGAGTCATATGCTTAACTGACCACCCAGGCACCCCTCTAGGGGGTATGTTTTAAGCCCCACCTGTCTGTAGAAGAGGCAGAAAGGATGCTGAAGACAATTCTCTACTCCATATGTACAGTTGACTTTCTGTTTTCCTTCATCATCTTCAGGAATGTGGAAAAGGAATTCATCATATCTGACTGCTTAATGCCCTATTTGAGCCCATATTGATCCCACCTAGTAGAATATCCTTGGCCTTATAACACAGTTGTCCTTTTTACATCCTTTGGGTATACAACAAAATCATCTTGAATGAACCCGATGCTAGAAGATACCTTCTCTCTACAATATAGTGTGAGATGCAGGTGCTATGGGCGAGGTGGAAAATACCCCTTACCAGACTATAGTTGGTGCTCACTTAATCAGAGCCTGATCTGACATTGCTATCTCAACTCATGCTGACAGCTCTGTCTTCTCTGAAATAATGGCACCTCTTGCATCACTCATTAATTTGTTGCTGTGTTTTGCATTTTGCTCCCCAACTAGATGGTAAACTCCTGAAGACAGTGGCTCTCTATTATGTCCTTCAATGTCCCACAGTTTGGGGTTTGTGGCGAGCTTCAACACCCCTGCTCACCCCTGCGTGAGGGATCTTCACCATTTTTAAATTGGTGGTGAAATTTACTAGTGATCTCATTTGATACCTTTTTTTCCCTATCTTGTTAAGCTTTTCTTTCTTGAGGCCTGAGACCCCGTTAAAGCTTATCTATCCAACCCTACCATCCTCAACACCATTTCTCATCACTTCCCCAAACTTAATTATTGGAAAACCATGTTCTGAAGCCATGTGCGATACTTACCATCTTGGAGATCAGGACTCACATGCCCTTTCTGAAGCCAGATTCTCTTTGTTTTTAATAATCATCACCACTGAACATGTTTGTCTTCAGAGGAAAATTCTTGAGAAATTAGGTCCGGAGAGAGAGATCAGGCCATCCTAGGGAGTCATCCTAGGGTGTCAGTTACACGGCCATTAATTACGAATCTCAAACTAGAGGGAATCTCTGGTTCAGCACAGAAGGTCTCCGCCAAAGGTTCTGTTTGGTTCATATTTGATAGTAGTTGCAAAGAAGTGGGGCTACAGGGGTTGTGTCCCAGATGAGTTGAAGCCAAAGGACATGAAATATTAGCTGCTGTGTACCAGAGGCTTGAACCCAAACAGAGCACAAAGGTGTTGTGAGCCAGCCGGTTATGGTCTTAGGTGTACTTAGCCAACAGAAGCCAGCTGCCCAGTGGAGAAAGGGGCCCAGGAGATGAGCTTTGGCTTTAACCTCGGCCCTGAGGTGATGCAGCTGTGGGACAGGGGACAGGTCACACAGTTCCTCAGGGCCTCGCTCTTATCCATCTCTAAATGGACTTAAGATTGGGCTTTGGGAACTAGGTGACCTATAAAATGCCTTCACTGGGAACTGTTAAAAATTTATGCTTAGCTGAAATTCAAGAGAGGGATGGTGTGATACAAGGTTCGGTTAGAACTTTGGTTCCAAAAACTACACATTGTTTTCATGGAGACTCCTTAGTGGTGAGAAAGATAAAATAGATTATTTATGGATTCTTCACTATGAGACTACATTAAAAGTTACCCAAGCTCTCATAAGGCAGCATTTTAAATTTGGAGGGTCAAAGATCCTTTTGAGAGTTAAGAACCACATGTCCTCTGTCCAGGACACACATACATAGGCACACACACATGTTCATATAACTTTGGGGGAGTTTGTGGACCCTGGAAAGGCAGCTGACCACTTGTAGAACCTTTGCTAAGACTTCCTGCTCAGAGATGAATAAGAAAGTGGGCTGGCCATAAGGACACTCTCTTTTCTGTTAGGGCAAATTGTTACTCTAGGTCTCTGCCTTTGGACTGGAGTCAATCAAATTCAGTTTCTTCCCTTCAGTGATAGAGTGTAGGACATGAGAAAAGGAGGAAGTAAAGGAAGTACGTAACCTTTTCTTATTCTCAGTAAGCTTTCAGAGTTGCCCAGAATGTGACTTGGCCAAGTTACTGAACCTCAGCTTTATCATCACCAAAATGGGGATAACTGTATTTATGCCATAAGGTTATTGATAAAATTACCCAGGGGGGCAACTAGGACGAGGAACTGAGGAATTCTTGCAGGATTTTAAGAGAGTACCAAACAATAATGAAGATAAATAATATTTGAATGCAATCTTTTTAAACATTTAAATTAATGCAAACAATCCATGGTGAACAAAATGTCACAATTTTAAGGAAAGACGGGATCAGAATTGCAGGTGCATTCTAATATGGCGGGCAGAGCACTATGAATCCTAAGAATTTGGTGGCTAAAAAAATCTGGATATGGCTAATCTAATCCAATTTTTATCTGGAGCCTTAATCTTGTCTAAAGCACATGGCTCTTTAGCCTCCCTGGCACATGACTGGGACAGAGCTAAACTCCTCTGAAGGCCCACAGCTTTGGGACCAAGGGCCTGTCTTCCAGGTTAAGCATCCCACCTTCTTCAGCTGCTTTTCACAGCACATAGTGTCAAACCAAGAGGTTATAAGGTTGTCTAATGTCCAGCCTAAAGCTGGATCCTAGAACTCAGCCACTTTGGTGTGATCTAAGGAGATCCAGGACAGATCTGGGGGCTTGGGGGTGGGTAGGGAGGAGAGAAATAGCCGGACTTGTCTTCTCTTTCCTTGCAAAGCTTAAAGGCTTGCTTAGAGAAGCCAAGTCTTGGAGACAGTGCAGCTGATGAGTTTTTTCCTCCCGTGCTGCCTTGGTGATATACCTAGACAGTCATATATAGGTAATTATGATCTGAAGTGAGTGTGAATTATGATTCTTGATGATATGTCCTTGTGATTTGCTGCAGTATAAATAATGGTGATTTATGGTGGCTTCACCAACTGCTCTGTTGGTGATGGATCATAATAGTAGATCATGATAATTATGAACTCAGCACAGAGCTGTTTTCCCCTTGTAATGCCACCGTAACATGGCTGGCGAGGCTGCTGAACATCACAGCC
>RCUC01162671.1:0-37285 GCA_003697995.1 Taxidea taxus jeffersonii | reverse complement strand
TCTCTCTCTCTCTCTCTGTCAGATACATAAACAAATAAAAACTTATAATGCACATACTATTGCATTAGTTCATGAGTGCACACGAATGGTTTATAAGCAAATACAACCAGTGCAGTGTTCAGACTCACAACCTTGGGATCAAGACCTGAGCTGGGATCAAGAGTTGGAAGCTCAACCGAGTCACCCAGATGCCCCATAAAGCAATTTTTAGAAATTTTATTTTTAAGTAATCTCTATACCCAATGTGGGGCTCAAACTCACAACCCCAAGAGTCTTAGTTCTAGCAGCTGAGCCAGCCAGATGCCCCAGCATCTAAAGCAGTTAGAACAGGGATGCCTCCTGGCTGGCTCAGTGGATAGAGCGAGCATAGCACCCTTAATCTCAGGGGTCATGAGTTCAAGTTTACTTAAAAAAAAAAACTTTTGGGGGGTGCGCCTGGCTGGCTCAGTGGGTTAAAGCCTCTGCCTTTGGCTCAGGTCATGATCCCAGGGTCTTGGGATCGAGCCCTGCATCGGGCTCTCTGCTCAGCAGAGAGCCTGCTTCCCCCTCTCTCTCTGCCTACCTGTGATCTCTCTCTGCCAAATAAGTAAATAAAAATCTTAAAAAAGAAACTTTTTTAAAAATTAAAAATAATAAAGCAATTAGAACAGTACTCAGCATCTACTAAGCACTCAAATATTATTTATATTGTTATTATTTTTTAAGTTTTTTTTTTAAAGAGAGCATGAGTGAGGGGAGGGGCAGAGGGGGAGTGAAGAGAGAGCAGCAGACTCCCTGCAGAGCACAGAGCCCAAGACCCTGAGATCATGACCTGAGCCAAAATCAAGAGTCGGACACTCAACCAACCAACCAAACCAGGTGCCCTGGTATTGTCATTATTTTTATGATTATTATTGGCTCTCATTCTAGAATTTCCTTACCCTCATATTTCTTCAGCCCCATTTCTGCAATTGTATAGGAATTTTAAGTAAGAGACTTCAAATCTTTTTTTGGAAAGAGTATAAGCAAACAACTACATAAATGTATTTTTTTAAAATATTTTATTTATTTATTTGTCAGAGAGAGAGGGAGAGAGAGCAAGCGAGCACAAGCAGACAGAGTGGCAGGCAGAGGTAGAGGGAGAAGCAGGCTCCCTGCCGAGCAAGGAGCCCGATATGGGACTCGATCCCAGAACGCTGGGATCATGACCTGAGCCGAAGGCAGCTGCTTAACCAACTGAGCCACCCAGGCGTCCCCATAAATGTATTTTTAATATGCCAGTCACTGTGTTCAGTGCTTGAAGAATACAAAGATAAGCAAAAGATTGTTTCTGTCTTCAAGGAAATGCTCGGTCTAGTGGGGGAGACACACATACCCGTAGCTATAACCCAAGTGCAGAATATGGTAAGCCACGCAGTAAAGGTGTGCAAGCGCCATGAGCTAAGTGTGCAAGCTAAGACCTGTGGGGGTTCCTGGAGAAGGTGTCATGGGAGCCACCCTGCCCAGGAGACACTGATGACAGAGCAGGGATTCCAAGTGGTGGGAGCCATGGATGATCCAAGACAGACCCTTGGGGACTGATGTGCAGCCCTGCCGCTGGGTCTCTCGCAGGGGCGTGTTCAGTAAAGCCCTGTTTTTGGCAATTCAATTCAAGCAGTGAGAAAAGGGTAAAAAGAGACAACAGACAACAGACAATGCCCCAGGGCACCTTCCTTTTTCAAGAGAAGGGAAAAAGAGTAAGAGCGGAACCCAATCCTGTGAGGTGGGAAGATCCACTTGGCTGCCAGGCCAGGAAACAGCGGTGAACACCAGGTTAAGCAGCACTTGTTTTTTGTTTTTTGTTTTTTAAAGATTTTATTTATTTACTTGACAGAGATTACAAGTAGACAGGGAGGCAGGCAGAGAGAGAGAGGAAGGGAAGAAGTCTCCCCACTGAGCAGAGAGCCCGATGCGATCACGATCATGACCTGAGCTGAAGGCTGAGCGGAAGGCAGAGGCTTTAACCCACTGAGCCATCCAGGTGCCCCAGCAGCACTTGTTTTGAGGGAGGAGGGAATGGAAGGTTTGGGAGTGGAAAATGGGAGGGGTCCTCTGCGGGGATCCATCTGCAGTGCCCAGCAAACGCCCAAAGCCTCTGACACTTCCCTTGGGCTCCGAGATAAAGTCTCCTTTTCCTTCATGGTGTGGGCTCCCCTTCAGGTCTTCCAGAACCACATTTTGGCACAATCTCTTAACGTGTTCTATCATCTCCAAGCAGAGTGACCGCAGATGACTTTGGTCCTGCAGCCCCTTCCTCCAGTGGTATAGGGAGGGCTCATCACAGTTATCGTCCAGCCCCAAATGTCCCTGAGAAGTGACAGTGTGTGGGCACCTGGCTGGCTCAGTTAGGAGAGCCTCTGACTCTTGATCTCAGGGTCTTGCATTCAAGCCCCACGCTGGGTGGAGCGATTATTTAAAGAAAGAAAGAGAGAGGGCCCCTGGGTGGCTCAGTGGGTTAAGCCGCTGACTTCAGCTCAGGTCATGATCCCAGGGTCCTGGGATCGAGTCCCACATTGGGCTCTCTGCTTAGCAGGGAACCTGCTTCTCCCCTCCCCTCTCTGCCTGACTCTCTGCCTACTTGTGTAATCTCTGTCTGTCAAATAAATAAATAAAATCTAAAAAAAAAAAAAAAGAAAGAAAGAGAGATGTCAGTGTTTGCCGCTGGGGCTCCTGGATTGTGCGATAGAATGTCTAAGTGCCCGGTGCTCAGAGCTCATCTCTCCCTCCGTTCCTGAAAATAAATAAGCTACGGTTACTGGGTACTGAGCGCCTCTACTGGGCCAAGCCCTGTGCAAAGTGCTTTGTCTGTGCTCCCAGTTTACTAATGAGGGGGCAGCTCAGGGCCTCTGAAATGCAGCAGCAGCATGGACTTTTTCTTTCCTTTCTGCCCTTGGAGACTTGATCTCCAGAAGCCAAGTGATCAACTTCTAGAATACCTCAGGTGCCATCAGAAAGTTTGGTATCGCTAACGGCTATGCTGACAGAAGCGTAGGAATAATTCAAGGGGACCCCAGACCCTTTCTTTTTCCAGAAGAAGGGCAGGTAGTATCTGTTTAAATTTCACACGAAGCATTTACAACCTCATTTTCCTTTGTCAACATTTCCTTCCTTCTGTTTCTTTAAGGTGGTATTTCCCAAGTTGGCCACTCGTAGGAATCACCTGAAGAGGTTAAAAAAGAGGTGCCTCTTTCCCACCCTGGAGTACAACCTCGACCTCTGGATTTTTTTTTTTTAATTCCCAGGTATTCCCTATATATATAAATAAATAAATATATATACATATATATATATATATTTTTAAGACTTTATTTATTTAGTAATCTCTATACCCAGTGTGGGGCTCGAACTGACCACCCTGAGATCAAGAGTCACATACTCGGGCACCTGGGTGCCTCAGTTGGTTGAGCGACTGCCTTCGGCTCAGGTCATGATCCTGGAGTCCTGGGATCAAGTCCCGCATCGGGCTCCCTGTTCGGCAGGGAGTCTGCTTCTCCCTCTGACTCTCCCCCTTCTCATGCTCTCTCTCAAATAAATGGAATCTTAAAAAAAAAAAAAGGAGTCACATGCTCTACTGACTGAGCCAGCCAGGTGCCCCAATTTCACACATTTAATAGCTGCAGAATATATATATTTTTTATATTTTTTATTTTTTATTTTTTGAGAGGGAGAGTGCATACAAGCACGATCCAGAGTCAGGGAGAGGCAGAAGGGGGAGAAGAAGAAGAGGGAAAGGATCCCTAGCCAGAGGAGGAGGCAGGGCTCAATCCCACAACGCTGAGATCCTGACCTGAGTCCAAACCAAGAGTCAGGCGTTTAACCATCTGAGCCACGCAGGCACACCAGCTACAGAATATTTTATCGTAGGGATTATATTCGTGTATTTAAGCAATCCCTTGGAACTGGACATTTAGGTTGTTTCCAGTTGTTCTGTATTATAAACAGAGTGCAGGAGACATATTTGCACATATGGTGCAAACATTTCTGTAAGACTCATGAGGTGAAATCGCTTAGTCAAAGAACATAATGTGTAGGTAAGTATTCATACACTTAGGTATGTATTTCTGTGTTTCGGTAAATGAACAAAGGAAGCAGCTCATGTTGTCTTTTGCTCAGGGCATACGTGGGCTTATTGTAACTGAAGTAGCTTCTGAGGACGGGATCCTTGGCCCTGGGAGGCTGAGGGCTGGCGGGGTTACTCAGCTCTTCCTCCTGTGAGGCAGCAGGGGGCCAGGGTGCAGAGTCATCCTTCCTCTGCCCGCGGGGTGCCTTTTGATGTACTGGCCGGTGACCTAGGAAGTTGGAGGCACTTTGTGAGCTATCAGAAGAGGTGGAACATGCCAGTGAGAATCAACCAGCACTCGTGTTGACTGAAGCTCGGCCCTGTCCACAGAGGCAGGGCCTGAAAGAAATGAAGGAGGGTCTGGGGGCAGCAAATCCCAGAGCCATGCTCGAATCTTGACAGGGCTTCTCACAGAGGTGAGGAAAGGACTGTCCCTTTTCCTGGCCTGCCCTGCTGACGAGTATTTGAAACAAAAAGTGGGCTCGTCAGGAGGCCATCTTAGGAGGGCAAGAGGTGCTCAGGTGGGGTCAGACCTGAGGCCCCAGGAAGGGTCAGGATGATGGCCTGACTTTGGAGTTAGTTGGTAAACATGTAAACAATAGAGTCTGAGTTGCTGTGCAAGAGAATGTGGGGTAGGGGTTACCCGAGGATCCTCAGACTTACACTCAAGGTAGGGAGTAGGGAGTAGGGGGAAAGACCTGGGCTCATATCTTGCGCTGCTGCTGGTAGCTGATGCCCCCTCACTGCATGGACCCTTGGGGCAAGCCTCACCTCTGAGCCCTTGCCTCACCTGGAAAATGTGGCCCATACTTATGTCACCTGGGGTTGTTTTGGGTTTTACCGGAGGAACCAGATATAAAGGCACTCAGCGCCCTTCTCAGTTCTTAATAAACAGTGGCTGCACTTATGAGCAGATTAGGAAGCCTAGCAAAAAGATAGGGACCAACATCCTCCAGGGTGGTCCCCACCTGGGGCCTGGAACCCGGATGCTGGCGAGAACAGGGAGGCAACTAGCTGCTGGGTGGGACGTCCTGTCCTTGGACAAAGGGCCTGCTCCTTCCGCCCAGCATTCTAGCCTGGGGACCTGAGCCTGGCGTCCCTGTTGCTATTCCTGCTGCCTTGGCCCCATTTCCCCGGCGAGTACCCCGAACCTCTAGGCAAGTACCCTCAACTGTGACGAGGGCCCGGGGGTCTCGTGGACCCGTGGCCCTGGCCGTGGCCCAGAGGGAAAGAGAGGAGTGGCGTTGGCAGTGGGGAAAGCTGTAAAAAATGTAAATGGTGAGGCGCGGAGCATGGCTCCAGCTGTCTGGCACTCTCCGGAGCTGGCAAGAGCCCAAGGAGGGAGCCCCAGACCCCGGGCGCCTTTTGTCCCTGGTCTTGGCTATGTAAAAGGTGGGGGAAGGGGCAAGAATCCGTGGAACTGGTCCATTCATCGGAGCCCCCTGCTGCCAGCAGGTGCGAGGATGGGGGGAGGGAGATGCGGACTCTGGCCTGGAAGGTTTAGAAATAAGAATTGCAACTCAGCATGCAGTGGACCGACAAACAGATTCCTCAGGTTCTAGCCTCTAAGGCTGTGAACCTTCAGGCCCGCCAGACTCCATCCTGCTTTGAATGCGGCGGTGAGCCGGTTCCCCGCCCCCCAGTTGGCCTCCGACCGCCCCTATCGCCGCGTCCCAAATCCCAGCTTTGCTCGCCGCTTTGCCGGGCCTCCTCCCAAGCCCGTTTGATTTTCGGAGGTTTTTGTTTGTTTTTCTTTGTCTGCTCCTCTCTGGCTTCCAGGGCCTTCTCCAAAACACCACATTCAAGCATTAGGTGTTGCTTGGACTGGAGTCTTAGGGAAGGAAGTGTGGGGGGAGGAAGGACCTGGAACCACACAAACCTGAGTCCCAACCCCGCTCTGCCCGTCCCAGCTGAGTGCGTACAAGGCAAGTCATAAACCTTCCCAAGCCTGAGTATTCTGCGGGTAGAATGGAAATTCCTTGTTCTTCCCTCTCAAGGTTCTTGTACAAATTAAACGCTGAGTTCATGTTAAGAAAGCTCTTAGCACAGTTCTTGGCACAGAATAGATGCTCAATGAGTAAGTTATTCCCCATAATAATCCTAGGAAAATAAGGCGGAACTCGCCTGTAGTCTTGTTTGGATTTATATTTCCCTGTTGCTAGACAGATTGATCTTTTTTTGTATGTATATTGGCCATTTGCATATCTTGTTGAGTTGTCTTCATATCTGCCATCCATCTTTCTCTTTTCTTCTTTTTTTAAAAGATTTTACTTATTTATTTGGCAGAGAGAGGGAACACAAGCAGGGGGAGTGGGAGAGGGAGAAACAAGGAGCCCGATGTGGGGCTTGATCCCAGAACCCCGGGACCATGACCTGAGCCAAAGGCAGATGCTTAACAACTGAGCCACCCAGGCGTCCAGGGCATCCAGTTTTCTTTTAGGGTTCTATGGGCTTTTTTGGGGTCTTTGGTTTAATGATTGGTGGAACACCTTTATACATTCTGAAGTTCTCTGTTAATACAGTTTGCAGATTTTTTTCTTTTGGCCTGTCACTTGTTTTGGCTTTTTTTTTTTTAAGATTTTATTATTATTTGTTTTAAGATTTTATTTTTAAGTCCTCTCCACACCCCACGTGGGGCTTGAACTCATAACAACCCCGAGACCAAGAGGGAGTGTTCTACGGACTGAGCCAGCCAGGTGCCCCACTTTGGCTTTTTGCTGTCTTTCAACATACAAAGTCTGTTTTGCTTTCTACACGGTGTACACCCAAATCTGCCCATAAGGGTGGGTCCTCTATAGGGTGATTTAGTTGGTAGTTTGGGGGCCGCAGTGACTCTCCCCATGACCAGTGCCCTGCCCAGAGCTTTCTCAAACCCTCCATTGTTCTTTAAACAGACGGGAAAAAGCTGCGGTGTCTTTTGACCGATCCTGCCGGATCCCACTTCTGTCCCCAAATGTACACACTCCCACCTACTGGTTTCTGGAAGGATCACATCTTTCTTTTACTGGCTGGCTGATTAGGGAAAACTCCAAGATCTGACTGAGAAATTAGCAGCTGAATGAGACTGCGGAGGTCCTCCATTAACCCTCTCTTTGGGGCTCAGGGCTGACTAGATCTCTCCATAGGTCCCCATCTCAGCCATTTGCCCAGACTCACATTAACTGGCCGTTTACCTGATGCATTTCCGAGAAGTTGTGTGTAAATCTAATTTGATAGATTATATTTTAAGGCTCCGGGAGAGAAGGAAATTAAAATAAATGTTGTAAATTCTAACTCATTTACTGGGGGCTTAGCAAGTGCCATCCGCTGATGAAATGCTTTAAAGACCTTATTTAATCCTCATGACCATGAGGAAAGCTCAAAAATGTCTCCATTTTATAGATAAGGAGCCTGAAGATCGAAGGGGTTATTAGGTAGCTTGGCCAAGGTCACCCAGTTGGAATGTTGCCAGATTGACAAATAAACATGTAGGGGCCCAGTGAAATTTGAATTTCATATAAATGAGTAATTTTTTAATATAGCAGACCTCAAAGATTGCATATGCAGTATTTTATCTGGCAACTCTATCCACACAGTAAGTGGGGAGTGTGAACTGGAATCCAAGTCTCCTGATTCCCTGGCGCCTTCCAGAGGTAAGACCACAGAGTACACGCATGGGAATCTTTGAAAAGGGAAGCACCGTCTTGTACTAAGTTTTGGGCTCAGCCTCAGACATGCTGAGTAAAGGGTCTGGGGGGCGGTTACATCCCTAGCAAGCACCCTCAGCCACGAGCCCCCACTCCTCAAGGAATCCTCTGGACTCTGAATTTTAAAAAAAAGATTTTATTTATTTATTGGACAGACAGAGATCACAAGTAGGCAGAGGCAGGCAGAGAGAGAGGAAGGGAGGCAGGCTCCCTGCTGAGCAGAGAGCCTGATGCGGGGCTCGATCCCTCGACCCTGGGATCAAGACCTGAGCAGAAGGCAGAGGCTTTAACCTACTGAGGCACCCAGACCCCCTGTGCCCTGAATTTTGAGAGCACTTCAGTATGTACCCAGCTTGCAGATTTAGATGCCGGTATTCTGCGGTCTTGTGGTTGCCAGCATTCCTGGTAGCTCTTTACATTCCTTCAGTCATCCATCCATGCAGCTCCTTGACAAATACTGACTGCTGAAAGGCCTCTCCTGCCGGCCAGAGATAGAAAGATGAATTAGACGCAGCCCCTGCCCTTGAGGAGCACCGACTGGTAAGTAAACAGACACATTACAATGGGTGGTGGGTGATAAATATTTGGTCCAAAACAGAGGGGGTCGGAGTGGGAGCAGTCAGATACAAATTCCAGAAGATTCGCTTTAGCCAAGTCTTGAAGGGTCCATAGTGGGGCACCTGGGAGGCTCAGTTGTTAAGCTTTTGCCTTCAGCTCAGGTCATGACCCCAGAATCCTGGGATCAAGGCCCTCATCGGCCTCCCTGCTCCACAGGAAGCCTTCTTCTCCCTCTCCCACTCCCCCTGCTAGTGTTCCCTCTCTAGCTGCATTTCTCTCTGTCAACTAAATAAATAAAATCTTAAAAAAAAATGTATGAAGTGTCCATAGTTTTGTTTTCCTCTGAAGGGATATAACACAGGATAATGGATATAAATTTTAGCCAGTGGTTATATATTGCCAAAAGAGATAAATTCAGATGAAGGAGAAAATGAACACAAGGGCTCCAGAGCCAGACCTCTTGGTTACATACAAGTTCCACCACTTACTGGTCATAAGACCTTGGCCATGTACTAACCCATCCTTTCTGTGCCTCAATGTGTCTTCTGGGAAATGGGGATGACAACATTATCTTCCTCATTGGTTTGGTGTACAATTAAGGAATCCATATAAAATGCCTAACACAGCTCCTGAAAAGTAGTAAGGATACAATGGAGGTCCACATTGACAATTTCCCCTTCTCTTCTAGATCTTTCCTTCAGCCTACAAATGCATTGTATTATCTTTCTATCCTGGACCTCCAATCCTCCTCTGACTATTGGTACATAGTCTGTTCCTTTTTTTATGGCACAACCCAGAATTACCTATTCCTAATTGCCTATTTCTACTTTCTCACCTCTCTCCTGAACCCTGTCCATGGAACCTGCCTTTGGCAAGGCTGCTGCTAACCTTCACAGTGCAGTTCCAGTGGGCAGTTCTGTTTCTGTCTCTGTAACCCCATAGCAGTGTTCGATGCAGCTGGTAGTGTTTGCTTCCCTTGGCTCTCAGGACACCACACTCACCTGGTTTTCTCCTCCTTCTTCCCTCCTGCTGCTTCCCCATCTCCTTGGCTGCCTCTTCCTCCTCCTGTCCTGGTCCTACTCCTAGATGTGAAAGTCCACAGGGCTCAGTCCTCTGACCCCTTCTCTGTCTATAGTCACTTCTTAGGTGATCTCTTGTAATCTACTGATTTAAAATCCCACCTTTCTTCTGATGATTCCCATGTTGATAGCACCAACTCAGATCTCTCCTGAACTCAAGCCTAAACAGCCAGTTGCCTGTGTAACATCACCACTGGGTGTCCCGTAGGCATCTTCGATTCAGCCCACCCGTAAACAGACTCATGACTTACCAGCAGACTCCCCACAGAGCTGGGAACCGAGGTGGGACTCGATCCTGGGACTCTGGGATCATGACCAGAGCTGAAGGCAGTCGCCCAACCAACTGAGCCACCAGGCGCCCTGTCCATTCCAGTTTCAAAGGGCATCCCACATTGGATACTTCTTACTTCCTCCGAAGTAAGGTTTCTTAGCTTCCATACTTTGGACATTCTGGATTAGGCAACTCGTTGTTCTGAGAGCTGGCCTGTGCTTTGTTGCTGGGTGCTCGGCAGCATCTGTGGTCTTTCCCCAATAGATGCTAGTAGCATCTTCCTGGTTGTGACAACCAAAAATGTCTCCAGATGTCACCAAATGTCCCTGGCCTGGGTCGTAGTGGATGGACAGGGTAGGACAAAATCACCTTGGTTGAGAACCATGTCTCCACAGCTACCATTCCCTAGTTTCAACCATTGTTCTCTCCTACCAAATAACCTCCTCACTGGTTTCCCTACCTCCATTCTAGCTCCTCCTTCTCCATATAGCAGCAACTAGAGTAATCTTTTTTTTTTTTTAATTAATTTATTTACTCAAAATAGGCTCCATCCCAGTGTGGGGCTTGAACTCATGACCCTGAAACCAAGAGTTGCATGCTTTACTGACTGAGTTAGCCAGGCACCCCTGAATGAATTATTCTTTAATTTTTTTTCTTTTTAAGATTTTATTTATTTATTTGAGAGACACAGAGTGAGCAAGAGGGAGCACATGAGCAGGGGCAGAGGCAGGGACAGAAGTAGGCTTCCCTGCTGAGCAAAGAGTCTGATTCAGGGCTTGACCCCAGGACCCTGGGATCATGACCTGAGCTGAAAGCAGACCCTTAAGGATTGAGCCACCCAGGTGCCCCAAGGCTCCAACTTTTTAATAGACATGTAACTCAGGGGGCAGAACCTTTCAAAAATGATTTACTTCTGGGGGCACCTGGGTGGCTCAGTGGGTTAAAGCCCTGCCTTCGGCTCAGGTCATGATCCCAGGGTCCTGGGATCGAGTCCCACATCGGACTCTCTGCTCAGCAGGGAGCCTGCTTCCTCCTCTCTCTCTGCCTGCCTCTCTGCTTACTTGTGATCTGTCTGTCAGATAAATAAATAAAATCTTTAAAAAAAAAAAATGATTTACTTCTGGATTGGGAACAAGCCCAGGTGGTTTCGAATCTAGAAGACATGACAGCAGGGCTCTGCTTAGCCAACAACTCTATTCCTCCTGCTCTGTCCTCTTTTTGTCTGGAAGTAAATTGATCATGCTGGTGGCATACAGGGAAGCTGCCCCAGGCCTTTGAACCGGCTACACTGCAGTATTTTGACCTTGTCAGCCCACAGGATACATTTCAGTGTAAGTGATTATTCTTGAGTATTTTTATACACTGTTTCATCTTTTTCTTTTTTAAGATTTTACTTATTTATTTGACAGAGAGAAAAGCCTTGTAAGCAGTGGCAACAGCAGGCAGAGGCAAAGGGAAAGGGAGAAGCCCCCCCCCCCCCCCCATGGAGCAGGGAGCCCCATGGACTCAGATCATGAACTGAGCTTAAGGCAGATACTTAACCCACTGAGCCGCCCAGGCACCTGTTTGTCTTTTTCAAGAACATTCACGCCGCTGGGTAACTTCTCGTAATGACTGTGAACTGCAGCTCTGCTTTCCCAAATATATAGGCAAACTGGGGGTTAGAGGATTCATTTCATTCCAAAAGTGTTTACTGAACACCTTCTATGTGCCAGGTGCTGGGCTGGGTCATGCAGGACATGAGGATCACTAGGCAGGCATGCAGGAGCGAGAGGCAGGAATATTCTGTCTATAACCGAGGTGTGAACCAAGAGTTGAGAGGAGGTGATGAGATTGTTTCTATGTTGGGAGAAAACTTTTGGGAAGGTTTTATAGTGTGGGTGACACTTTTTTTTAAACCCACTTTAAACATGCTGGCTCTTTTGTTCTTTGTATTCCTTGCATTCCTAATTCCTACAGATTCCAATTATTTTCAATGGGTATATACTTAGACACAGAGAAACATGCATTATAAAAAAAATATGGACTCTGACTTCTTTTAAACTTAACCATATTTTGGCTATATCCAAGGATATTTATTGCTGGAGTCTATGTATTAGCAAGAGACTAAAGCCCACTAAAATGTCCACCAGTAGGGAACTGGATAAACAGTTCCTCTTTAGGTGGTGTATTTTACAGGGGAAAAAAATGAGATAGGTATGTATGGTATGGAACAGTTTCCAAGCTACACTGTAAAGTGTAAAAAGCTAGGGTGCCTGGGTGGCTCAGTCAGTTAAGCGGGGGACTCTTGTTCAGCTCAGGTTGGGATCTCAGGGTTGTGAGATCGAGCCCTGTGTCGGGGTCCATGCTCAGGGGGCAGTCTGCTTGGGATTCTCTCTCCCTTTCCCCCTCCACCTACTCATGTGTGTGCTCTCTCTCTCTCTCTCAATAAATAAATAAACAAAATCTTTTAAAAAATGTAAAAAGCAAGCTGTAAGACAGAGTGTTTAAAAGGAAAAGATGGGTATGTGTATGTGTGTGTGTGAGAGAGAGAATAATAATCACACATATAGGGGCACCTGGGTGGCTCAATGGGTTAAAGACTGCTTTCTGCTGGGGTCATGGTCCCAGGGTCCTGGGATCAAGCCCCGCATTGGGCTCTCTGCTCAGCGGGGAGCCTGCTTCCTCCTTTCTCTCTGCCTGCCTCTCTGCCTAATTATGATCTCTGTCTGTCAAATAAATAAATAAATAAAATCTTAAAAAATCTTAAAAAAAAATCACACATATAAGTTTATATATATATATATATATATATATATATATATATATAAAACATTTCTGGAAAAATTCCTAAGAAACCATGAACAGTAGCTGTCTCTGGATGGGAGACAGACTTATTTGTCATTATATACTGTATCATCCTGTGTGATTTTTTTTACTGTGCGTTTAAAAATTTTTTTCTTTCTTTCTTTGTTTTCTTTTAGTAATCTCTACACTCAGTGTGGAGCTCGAACTCACAACACTGAGATCAAGAGTCACATGCTTTTCTGACTGAGCCAGCCAGATGCCCCAGTTAAGTAGTGCCTGGCACATAGAAGGTGTTCAGTTTAAAATTTTCAATTAAAAATATAGTTAATTGGCGGGGTGCCTGGGTAGCTCAGTGGGTTAAGCCTCTGCCTTAGGCTTAGGTCATGATCTCAGTCAGGGTCCTGGGATCGAGCCTTGCATTAGGCTCTCTGCTCAGGAGGGAGCCTGCTTCCCTCTCTCTCTCTGCCTGTCTCTCTCTGCCTGCTTATGAACTCTCTCTCTGTCAAAAAAAAAAAATCTTAAAAAAAAATATATATATATATATATAAATATATATAGTTAATTGGGGCACCTGGCTGGCTCAGTCAGTAGAGCACGTGACTCCGGATCTCAGTGTTGTGAGTTCGAGCCCCGCACTGAATATAGAGATTACTAACAAAAATAAAGAAAAAAAAAAACCTAGTTAATTAAAAATAAACTAAACAACATAACATGGGCATTTTTCCCGTGTTGCTATACATTATATATAGTATAACTCTCATTGCACATACTGTTTAGATATTTCACATGTATTAACTTACTATGCCCCACAACAACCCTCAATCATTCCATTTCACAGATAAGGAAACTAAGGCTACTTTCCCAAGGTCACACAGATATTAGGTGGTGGAGCAGGAATTTGAACCCATGTGACCTGGGTCTGAAGTCCCTGCTCTTAACCATCTGTGAGGACACGGCTCTCCCCCAGGTTAAGGGCTACAGAATGCATCTATCAAGTGATTGTCTTTATCTAACCACTCCTCCTTTGATACGCTTTCTGGTTGCTTCTGGGACTTGACTATTACCTACCAGGCTGCAGAAACGCCCTTGCGATTAACCCTTTGTGCTCTTGGGTAAATATATTTATAAGAGAAGTCTGGGAAGTGAAACCACGGCATTGTCTAAAATTTGGTGGTTATTGCCAAATTGCATCCCATTGTTTTATTTCACCAATGTGTTCTCCCCTTGTCTGTGTATGAGAATGAGGAAGTAGCCCAGAAGTCCAGTAGCTAGCAAAGGGGAAGCTCGGTCCTAGATGAAAACAGAATGAGCAGAGACACTGACCTGTGTGCTCTGTGAGGTCAACTAGCTCATCTTTGTTCCACAGTTATTGTGCCCTTCCTGAGTGCGTTCGGACAGTGGAGACAGAGTCATGGCGCACACACAGACATGGTCTATGCCTTCATGGGGCAGACAGTCTGTGGAGAGAGACATTAATGAAGTGAACACAGGGTGAAAATATAGCAATATGCAAGAAATGCTACGGGGGAGAAAATGGAGTGCTCTGGGAGGGAATAATGGAGGGTTTCTTTAGAGAGGGTGGTCAGTGGAGGACCTTCTGGGGAAGAGACGTTACTATGGGGACAGAAGGAAGAGTAGAAATTAACAGAAGAGTTGAAGGGAGCAAGGCTGTTTCCCGGCCCCTAAAGAAGTTGGAGTGGTAGGTGGGGCCAAGGCCCTAGAGCCTTTTTTGGGGGGAATGGGGGCCCTAGAGCCTTTTGAAGTACTGAAGGGTTTAAGTGAGGTGTTGATCTCATTTACATTTTTGTAGATTCTCATCTGCTATGTAGGGACTGGATCAGAGCAGGAACAAGAATTTAAGTAGGGAAAGCGGTTAGGAGGCTTGCCTAAGGTGGCTGAGGAGGAGCCCAGGGACTAAAAGAGTCTCCAGAGATGCCAGGTGTGGACTTCATTTGGATCCTAATTTTTTTTTAAGATTTTATTTATTTATTTATTTAAGATAGATAGAGAGAGTGTGTGTGCTCACATGCAGGGTGGAGGGGCAGAGTGGGGGGAGAGGCAGAGGGAAAGAATCCCAAGCAGACTCCCCGCTGAGCACAGAGCCCCATGCTGTGCTCATGCCCATGACCCTGAGATCGCTACCTGAGTGGAAATCAAGAGTCGGAGGCTCAACTGACTGTGCCAGCCACGCGGCCCTGGATCCTGATTTTTTTTAGCTGTTAAAAAAAAAAATCACATCTATGCGACAATTAGAAATTTGAACAGTACATTTGATATTAAGGAACTATTTTTTAAATTTTTAGGTATTCTGGGGACGCCTGGGTGGCTCAGTTGGTTAAGCGGCTGCCTTTGACTCAGGTCAAGATCCCAGTGTCCTGGGATCGAGTCCCACATCTGGCTCCTTGCTCGGCAGGGAGCCTGCTCCTCCCTCTGCCTCTGCCTGCCTCTCTGTCTGCCTGTGCTCCCTCTCTCTCTCTCTCTAATAAATAAATAAAATCTTTTAAAAAATTTAAAAAATAAATAAATAAAACTCTTTAAAAAATAAAATAAAATAAAATTTTTAGGTATTCTGACAGATTTTCCACTATCCCTACTCCTGGCTTAAAGAGTTGGAAATTATCTGGTAGATAACTTAGAAATGTAAACTAATATATTAATGAATGATATGATACACATAGCATTTTGTTATGCTTCATTATAGTTTTTCCTATGCAGACATTTATATCTATGTTTTCATAGTTGAGATCCTATTTAAATCCAGTCGGTTTTGGAACAATACTTTTTTTTTTTGAGACTTTATTTATTTGACAGACAGAGACCACAAGTAGGCAAAGAGGCAGGCAGAGAGAGGGGGAAGCAGGCTCCCCACTGAGCAGAGAGCCTGATGCAGGGCTTGATCCCAGAACCCTGAGATCATGACCTGAGCCGAAGGCAGAGGCTTTAACCCACTGAGCCACCCAGGCGCCCCAGAACAATACTTTTTAAAAGTTTAAAGTAACACATAGTGTTGAGGGACCCTGGGACAGTAATGCCACCATACTCCAAAGCCAGACACTTTTGAGGGTAAAAGGTGGCAAGAGCTGGAAACCAGAATTGCCCTAGCTAGGTGAGGTTGCTTGCCTTAATACTTTGGCTGACTTACTAATTTTTCAGAGATTGCATCCTGACATGTTTATTTGATTTTCAAAGTGACAGAGACACACTCTGGAAATCATGCTTGGGAGTAAGTTAAGCTCATGCGATCGCTAAGAAATGCTCAGTTATCTCCTGCACAAAGTTTGGACTCCCCTCCCCCATCCTGAGTTGGATGGCACCCACTGAGGCTCTGGGGCAGTGGTTCTCAAAATGCTGGGGCTGGGCAACCGTGGGATTGTGTTCCTCCCCACACCCACCCACCAAGGGATATTTGGCAATGTACGGAGACATTAGTGGTTGCACAGCTGGATCGGGGAGAGGGTTCTGGAAGCTAGTGGGTGGAAGCCAGGGATTCCATTCAGTATCCTACAATACACACAATAGCCTCCCTACTCCCCTAACAGAATTGTCAGACCCCAAAAGTCAACGCTGTCATGGTTGTGAAAACTTGATATAGGTAACTTTGTCTTCATGAAGACAACTGTAATCGTCAACAGGTTGGCCATCCCAGCTAGATGGGCAGCTCCAGGAAGACAGGTGACACATGTGTCGTGCTGGGTGTTTGGCATATAGTTGACGCTTAATAAGAATTGAAGGAAGAGGGGCGCCTGGGGGGCTCAGTCAGTTAAGCCTCTGCCTCTGGCCCGGGTCATGATCCCAGGGTCGTGGGACTGAGCCCTGCATCAGGCTCCTTGCTCCGTGGGGAGTCCGCTTCTCCTTCTCCCCGCCCCCTGCTTGTCCTCTCTCTCTTGCTATCTCTCTGTCTCTCAAATAAATTTTAAAAATCTTTTTAAAAAAGGGGCGCCTGGGTGGCTCAGCAGGTTAAAGCCTCTGCCTTCGGCTCAGGTCATAGTCTCAGGGTCCTGGGATTGAGCCCCGCATCGGGCTCCCTGCTGAGCAGAGAGCTTCCCCCTCTCTCTCTGCCTACTTGTGATCTTTCTCTCTGTGTCAAATAAATAAATAAAGTATTAAAAAAAAAAAGATTGAAGGAAGGTGAAGAGGTACATCCTGATTCAAACTTAGGGCCCCTGGGCCATCATGCTGCTTGATTTCTTTCTTTGTGTGCATTTATTTACAATGTTATTTATTTATTTTTTTTTATTTGTCAGAGAGAGAGGGAGAGAGAGCTAGCGAGCACAGGCAGACAAAGTGGCAGGCAGAGGCAGAGGAAGAAGCAGGCTCGCTGCCGAGAAAGGAGCCCGATATGGGACTCGATCCCAGGACGCTGGGATCATGACCTGAGCCGAAGGCAGCCGCTTAACCAACTGAGCCACCCAGGCGTCCCTTTACAATGTTATTTTTTTTAAAAAACTTTATTTATTTGTTTGTCAGAGAGAGAGAGCAAGCACAAGCACAAGGAGAGGCAGGCAGAGGGAGAAGCAGGCTCCCTGATGAGCAGGGAGCCTGATGTGGGACTCGATCCTACGACCCTGGGATCATGACTCGAGCAGAAGGCAGATGCTTAACCAACTGAGCCACTCAGGCGTCCCTATTTATGGTGTTATGCTAGTTCCAGGTGTACAATACAGTAATTCAACAATTCCCTACATCACCTACTGCTCATCAGGACAGGTAAGTGCACACCTTAATCCCTATCACCTGTTTAACCCAAACCCCCAACCACCTCCCCTCTGGTAACCATCAGTTTGTTCTCCATTGTTAAGAGCCTGTTTCTTGGTTTGCCTCTCTCTCTTTTTTTTCTTTGCTCTTTTGTTTTTTTCTTAAATTACACATATGAGTGAAATCACATGGTATTTCTTGCAAGCTGCTTGTTCTCTGAATTATTTCCCATCTCCCTTTGGGCACAGCAATCAAATGATAAGCATTGCATTCTCCAACATTTAACAAATATTTACTAAGCACTTACTAAATACTGGCAGTGTTCTAGGTACTGGGAATACAGCTATGAGCAAGACAGAGAGTCCCTGCTCAAATTTTATTCTCAGAGGGAAAGACAAACAATACGCAAGGAAATAAGATGGCTTCAGACAGCGATAATTATCATGGAGAAAATAAAAGTAGGACACCTGGCTGGCTCGGTTGGTAGAGCATGCAAATCCTTTTTTTTTTTTTTTAAAGATTTTATTTATTTATTTGAGAGAGGGCGAGAGAGCACCAGGGCGCATGAGCAGGGTGTAGTGACAGAGGGGGAGAGAGAGAAGCAGCTCCCAGATGAGCAGGGAGCCAGATGCTAGACTCCATCCCAGGGCCCTGGGATAATGACCTGGGCGGAAGGCCGACACTTAACCAACTGAGTCACCCAGGTGCCCCAGCTTGCAACTCTTGACCTTGGGGTTCTGAGCTTCACGCTGGGTGCAGAGATTATTTTGAAACAAAGTGTAATACAATCGGGAATGATGCGGGCAGGATGGCATATTCTAGGTTGGGCGACCAGGTGACATTGGAACTAATTTTGAGAATAAGCCATCCATGGAAAAGCTCCCGGCCAAGACAACGGCACTTGCAAAGTCCCTGAGATGGAAACAGTGGTCACTCAATGAAAACTTAAGGGAAAGGCGCCATCACTTATGCCATGGAAACATTTGGACTTTATTCTAACTGCAATCCGGAAGCCTGATTTACGTGGTTAAAAGATCGCGGTGGCTTCTATGGGAAAAGGTATGAAACATCTACATTCCGCGTCTGAAATACTTGTCATAAAATAGTCCCAGTTCCCGGCTGTTCTTGTCAAAAAGGAAATCTCCTAGATCCAGCAGTGGGCGCTGTAGGCACAGGGGCGACAGAATGTAACACTCAGCACTCTTTGGTTCTTTTCGAGGGGTGGGTCGCTTCCGGGAGTGGCCTCGTTGCCCGGCGCCTTCCTCTCTAGCCGTCCGTCTCTGTGGTCGCCGTGGGCCCGCCCCTCTTCGGCCAACCAAGTGCTCCTTGGACTCTTCCCGCAGCCGAGTCCGGGGCAGCGGTCGTCCCGAGGAGGGTTGGAACTTGGCCCATGGCCGTCCCGGGGACGGTGGCCCGGGCTGGCGCCAGGTGAGCAGGGCGGCTGGGGAGGAAAGCCGGGCCCCTGGGTGCCTTCCCCGGGGCTGTGTGTCTGGAAGAGCCCCGGCCCCCGCCAAAGAGGAGCTCGGGAAGGGGCGCCCACCCTCCCGCGGTCCGAGGCAACCTCCAGCACTGTGGCTGTGGGATCCTCTCCCTTGGAACTGGCTTTTCCATCCCCTCCTAAGAACCTCCAAGTGCACAGAATTGAGTTAATCGTCCTCAGTTGCTGGCACGCCGTGATCCAGCGCAGGGCCCCTCTTGTGCTTTACATTATTGTCTTCCTGTCTTCATCCCTTATTCTCAACCCATTTCACCCCCGTTCTCAGACTCCCACCCGAGTGGTACAGCCCAGTTTACTTAAGTTTGCGTGTCTGTTACCTTGAAAGATAGATTGTGGTTTTTGAATTCCTATAAATGATTTTTTTAATCTATAAGTTTTTTCTAAAATCTATAAGATAAAAAATCTATAAGATTTTTTAAAATCTAAAAACCTATAAGTGATTTAAAAAAAAATAACCTTTTTACTCAACTTTGTGTTTTTGATATCATACATTCAGTAGTAATCTAGTTTCTGTTTCTGAGGGCTGCATGATACTACCCTATGTACTTTGTCTTGCACTTTACTTCTATATTCCCCTAGTGATGGACACTTAGATTGCTTCCAGTTTTTAACCACCACAAACATGCTGGCGCTTGTCTCCTTGTGGACATGGGTAATATTTTTCTGGATTATCCACCCCAAGGTAGGATGCTACGTGGTACCTAATTCTGCGGAATTGTTTTCTGGAAAGGTCATCTGAGTTTATACTTCCCAACAGCATTGCATAAAGGTTCTGGCTTCCCCACATTCCAGGAATGTTTGGTATCGTTTGGTTTTCTGATGTTTTATCAGTCTGATGGGTTGTAAGGTGGCATCCCCTTGTGTTTTCATGTATTAAGCATTTGGGTTTCCCCTTTTCTGAATTGCCTGTTTGTATCCTTTTCCCACTTAACATGGATTTCCTGTCTTCCTGACTTGCAGGAATTCCTCGTATGCTCTAGATTTTAAAGATTTTATTTATTTGACAGAGTTGAGATCATAAGTAGGCAGAGAAGCAGGCAGAGAGAGAGAGAGAAGGAAGCAGGCTTCCTGCTGAGCCGAGAGCCGGATGCGGAACTCTATCCCAGGACCCTGAGATCATGGCCTGAGCCAAAGGCAGAGGCTTTACCCACTGAGGCACCCAGGTGCCCTTGTATGCTCTAGATTTTAATTTCTTGTTGGTTTTACACTCTGCACATGTCTTCCCCAAGTCTTTTAATTTAATGTATGGCACTGTATTGAGCAAAAATAAATTAAGTCCATCAGTTTTTCCCTTTATTGAAATTTGTGGGTTTGGGATCTTATTTGAGGAATATCTTCCCACTGTATCTTCATGAAGATAGTCTTCTGCATTTCCTTCTGTTTTTTTTTTTTAAGATTTTATTTATTTATTTGACAGAGAGATCACAAGTAGGCAGAGAGGCAGGCAGAGAGAGAGGAGGAAGCAGGCTCCCTGCCAGGCAGAGAGCCTGATGTGGGGCTCGATCCCAGGACCCTGAGATCATGACCTGAGCCGAAGGCAGAGGCTTAACCCACTGAGCCACCCAGGTGCCCCTGCATTTCCTTCTATTAACTAAATAAAATTTCACATTTAGATTTTTAATCCAGTTGGAGTTTTAAAATTTTATCTAAGTGATTTGAGGTAATGACCTTAATTTTCCTTCACCATTTTCAACTGATAACTAATGAACTAATAATTAAAAATTGGAGAGCCTGTGAAGCATCATTAAGAGCTCAGATTCTGGGACGCCTGGGTGGCTCAGTTGGTTAAGCAGCTGCCTTCGGCTCAGGTCATGATCCCAGCGTCCTGGGATCGAGTCCCACATCGGGCTCCTTGCTCTGTAGGGAGCCTGCTTCTCCCTCTGCCTCTGCCTGCCACTCTGCCTGTGCTCACTCTCTCTGACAGATAAATAAATAAAATCTTAAAAAAAAAAAAAAAAGAGCTCAGATTCTTAGAGCTAGGCTGCCTTTGTCCGAACCCTGAGGCTGCCACATACCAGGTGGGTGACAGGGCAAGTTACTTAACCTCTTTTGCTTCAGTTCCTTATCCATAAAATAGGATATAGTCTCCATCCCTTAGGGTTGTGACAGCCAAATGAATTAGTACATGTAAAACACATGTAGAACAGTACTGGGCACATAGTATGTGCTTAATAAATGTTGACAACTGTTATTATTACTGTCACCTATCTTGTGATATAACCTCTTTCATGTGCCCATGTAAACATAGATCTATTTTTTCTTTTTGGTCTCTGTCCCATTGGTCTTTTTGTTTCTGTATTTAAACCACAGCTCTGCAATATGATTTGTCTTTTTTTTTTGAGAGAGAGAGAGAGAGAAGGTCATGTGCACATGCACGAGCTGGGGAGCAGAGGGAAAGGGAGAGAGAGAATCTTAAGCAGGTTCCACACTCAGCACGGAGCCTGACATAAGACTCAGTCTCATGACCCTGAGATCACGACCTGAGCTGAAATTAAGAGTTGGATGCCCAACCGAGTGAGCCACCCAGGCGCCCCTGATTTGTCTTACTAATGGAGGGTTTGGGTTTCCAATTCCTCCTTTCCCATTCTTCACAGTTGCCCTTAGCTACTCGTGGACCTTTATGTTTTCATATAAAGTTCCTCAGAGAAGCTCTGCTTTTTTGTTATAGACTACTTTTGTTAGAAATGAGGTCTTTATAATGTTAAGTCATGCCAGCGCTGTCTATTTAAGTCTTCTTTTGCATCCTATAATAGAGCTTTCGTTTTTCTTCTAAAATGTCTTATCCTGGGGCAACTGGCTGGCTCAGCCGATAGAGCTTGCAACTCTTGATCTCGGGGTTGTGAGTTCGAACCCCACAATGGGTGAAGAGATTACTTTTGGGATCGAGCCTGGTGTTAGGCTCCCCTACTGAGCATGAGGAGTCTGCTTCTCCCTCCGCCCCTCCCCTTACTTGCTCTCTCGCTCTCTCTTATAAATACATAAAACCCTTAAAATATATATATTAAATAAATAGATAGGTAGATAGATCCCATTATCCGGAGATCATGACCTGAGCTGAAATCAAGAATCAGAGGCATAGCTGACTGAGCCACCCAAGACCCCTAAAAATAAAATCTTAAAAAAAAAAAAAAAAATACAGGGCACCCGGTTGGCTCAGTCGGTTAAGCCTCTGACCCTTGATCTTAGCTCAGGTCTTGATCTCAGGATTGTGAGCTCAAGCCCCACATTGGGCTCTATGCTGGGTGTGGGGGCCTATTTAGAAAAAAAAAAAAAAAAAAAGGTCTTATAAATTATTTTTAAAAGTTAATTCCTGGATATTTTACCATTGTTTTAATCATCTTATTTTCTCTGTATTTTCCAGTTGGCTATTGTTGATACAGAGCACTACTGATATTTGCATGTTAACCTTATATCTGGCTGAACTCTTATTCCCAGCATTTATCTATTGATTTGCTGCTCGCTGTGTAAATGGTCACATTATCTGCAAATAAAGACAATTTAATCTCTCCCCTTTTAATTCTTTTACCTCATTTATTTTTCTTGCTTTATTGACTCAGCCAGGACCTTAAAATCCTTGATGGGCTTTCTTGTCCTGTTTGTGACCATAAAGAGGAGGTGGCTAAAGTTTCTTCCTTAACTATGTTTCTTTGCTGTCAGTTTTTGGTAAATGACCTTTTATAGCATTTACCAGCTTAGAGAAATTCCTTTCTCTCCCCGGTCTGTTCCAGGCCTACCGCCTTTTGCATCGGGAGGCCATGCTTCCTGCACGGCCTGGACCCCTCCCCAGAACGATGGAGGTCAACCTGATAACTGCTCTCTAAGGCTTCACTGCCCTCATAGGGCTCCCTCAGCTTCTCCCGCTTCTCTTCTTCAGGCCCAGGTTAGATCTGCAGTTTCTCCAGCGGTTCCTACAAATACAGAAGGTTTTGTTTCCCTCCTGGTCATCACAGAATGCCTTGATGTTCCTGACCCTGTTGTGCGTCACCCTACTGAGTGAGTGAGTGAGCCCAGGCTACCGGGGTAGGGCAGCCCTGGTTTGGGGTCCCTTCTTTCTGGGGAGTTGATAAGGCAAGGATTCAAGGGGAAGCCTCTCTCTTCATTTTCTCCCCCTTCATCACTGACTTCGGACCCCTCTCCCCATCCCAGAACAACTGGTGATCTACCAGGTTGGCTTGATCCCCAGTCAGTACTATGGGGTCCTGGGAAACAAAGACTTGGATGGGTTTAAGAGCCTGACGTTCCTGGCTGTGGTGCTCATCGTTCTCAACTCCATGGTAAGGTCTTCTCCCTGAGTTTGTCTTCCTCTCCAGCCTAGCATGAGCGGAATGCCCACTGGGACTTAGCCACCAGGAAGTAGGAATCAAGCTGCAGGGTGTGTTCCCTCCCTTTCTGGGAACTGGAGGTCAAAACCCTGTGCAGGGCATTGATCTTGCTGTTGGGCCCAATTCCTGGGATGTTTCAAGCTCCCAGGACTAGGCCATGACGTTCTGGTTTAAGTCAGCATTTAACGGAAATGACCTTGTCCCTTCCAATCCCATTACTCTTGCTTAAGGGAACTCCAAGCATTTGAAAACTAGGATCAGCAGCCAGGGGGCTATTGCTTCTCTGTGGGGCTGAGGCCGTGGTTCAGCCTGGTGCTGTGTTTTACCTCCCAGCCTTGGCACCTGCTGCTTTCCTGCAAGGTGGACTCCATCCCCACCCTCATTCACACAGTTAATGCTTGCTCACTTTTCCAGGTTCTGCGGTTGTCACCTCCTTCCAGTCCTCCTTAACCTTCTTCCTGTTTCCTCCACCTGCCCTCTTCTCTGCTTCGCTAATACTTGGAGTTAACCTCTGCTGTAACACTCCTCACTAGTGTAACACTTGCTAGACTGAGCTCATTGTCATTGCCTCGGATTTAGCATATAGGCCATCCATCAGGGCTGAAAAATGAGTCAGGCCTCCGCCAGGACTCGAGCCTGATGCTCTGTCTGCCTGTTTTCTCGGGGAAGCCCCTTCTCATCACACTTGGACACTCTGGATGGGTCTTCTGGCATTGATCCCCTATGTATACAGAGCTTCCTTCCAAGTTTTTTGGGGAAAAGTGAGAACATAGATGGCATTAAAGATATCATCCCCAGGGCACCTTGGTGGCTCGGTGGGTTAAGCCTCTGCCTTCAGCTCAGGTCATGATCTCAGGGTCCTGGGATCGAGCCCCACATCGGGCTCTCTGCTCAGCAGGGAACCTGCTTCCCTTCCTCTCTCTCTGCCTGCCTCTCTGCCTACTTGTGATCTCTGTCTGTCAAATAAATAAAATAAAATCTTAAAAAAAAAAAAGATGTCATCCCCAATTTCCAGAAGCTCACCTGCTCTCAGGATAAGACCGTACAATAGAAAGGGGCCAGAGGCCTGTGCTTGGTGAAGGAATGAACATGGGAGGGAGGAAGGAGGAAGGAGGGGAGAATCCCCTGACTTGACACTCTAACACCGCAGAAGTGCTGAGTGGACAGAGACTAATCGGGGTGGGCTGGGGCCGGTCAGCAGACGCTCTCTTGGCTAACCCTGAGCTCCTCGCTGAGACGAGCAGAAGCCATCTCTCCCGCTCTTCACTTCCTCTCGCTTCCCCCACTGCGCAGCTGAAGAGCTTTGACCAGTTCACCTGCAACCTGCTGTACGTGAGCTGGAGGAAGGACCTCACCGAGCACCTTCACCGCTTCTACTTCCGAGGCCGCGTGTACTACACCCTCAACGTGCTGCGGGATGACGTCGATAACCCGTAGGTGCCCCTCTCCGTCCTCCCCACTCTCTGCAGGGTTCTGTGGGTCTGGCTCGGCCCTGGAGAGTCCCTGCCGCAGGCCCCTTGAGATCATCCCCAGTTCTCTGCAAATGTTGATAAGCACCATAAGGGATGATCTCAAGGGGCCTGCAGCCCGGTGGAGGCACCCCCAAGCAGCTGCAGGGCTGAGAATAGGGAACTTAAAGATAGGAGCGGCTCCCTTTTGTCCATTTTATATCTTGTGCTTCCCAACCTCTCAGCTGCAGGTTTCTCTCCAAAGAAAGTGTCCTTGCTAGCAAACCAGCCCTTGGATTTTCAGCAGTGCAAAATTATTGTGTAATTCTCAGTGTAAGATTCAGACCTTCATTCTTTCATCTCCCAGTTGATAGGCCTTTGTCCTCGGGGCCTCAGGTTCCCTTTCTGGAAAATGGGGATGATAGTTCCTATCTCAAGAATATCTCAAAGGATACATGCAACGTACCTGCACAGAGCCTGGCATGTGGCAAGTGTCCCAGTGTCAGTTAGCGCTGGTTATTTTACAGGTGAGGAAACCGAGGGCCAGGAAATGCAAGTGACTTGTCCAAGGTCATGACTCTCATTGGAAATGGGAGTCAGTGTGGCCCCGGTGGTGCAGTGGGACACATGGGGGTCTCTCCTCACAGACATTCTCGCTCTACCCACCACCCCCCCGGCCCTTTCTGCCTGGGGTGACCTTTCGTCAGCTTAAGCTGAGCTTTGCAGCAAAGATGCTTGGGATTCCTGTTGCCTCTTATCTTTCTCTTCTAGGCTCTTCCATGACTCAACCCCTATGAAGCTTCTGCAGCCAGATAGCTAAAATGGGGGCAGACTCAGGCTTGCAGAGGAGATTGGGAGGAGCTGGAGAGAGGGGATAGCTTTCCTGCTCCTCCAGAAACTCTCCTCTTTACCTCAGGTCTTTCTCTGGGGCTACTCAGAACTGGCTCGGGACCCCTGGGTACTGGCCCTTTCATTTGCTACTTTTCCTGAGGGGTAAACTGAGGCGCCCCAAGAAACTACTCTTCGGAACTCTGTTTAAAGCTCCTAAGGGCCTTAGTGCCTCTAGGAAAACCAGTGCTTGTCTGAGTCCATCTTACCCTGGGGTCGCGGCTAACAGCACTGAAAGGCAAGGTCAGAGTAAGAGGTAACCTCTCCGCTCTTGCCACCCTCCGCCCGCTCCCCGGTCCAGTTGCTCTGTGTTGTTGGCTCCAGGGACCAGCGCATCAGCCAGGACGTGGAACGGTTCTGCCGGCAGCTCAGCAGCATGGCCAGCAAGCTCATCATCTCCCCCTTCACCCTCATCTACTACACCTACCAGTGCTTCCAAAGGTGAAGCCTCTCCCCTCTCCTCCCCACCACCCCGGCCAGATGTCCTCCCACCCCCAGATCCCTCACCCACCCACTCAACTCCCCCAGGTCAGGGTCCAGAAGAGGTTGGTCTGTCCTCCCTCCCTCCCACCTGCAGCCCAGGAAGGCTTCCTCTGTCCTGTGCTCGGGCCCCTCCCCTCCCTTTGGACATGGGGCGTTCCAGTGTCACAGGGGTTCTGATACCCTGACAGCCTAGACCAGGTGGCAGCTGCCCCCACACAGGAGCAGAGGTCCCGCAGGACTGCTGGCTGAAATTGGACGAGGGCTGCTTGAAAGTGAACAGGAATCGGGGCTGAGGCCTGCAATGATGCGGGACACCCCCCCGCCTCCCCTCTCTTCCTTCTAGCACGGGCTGGCTCGGGCCTGTGAGCATCTTTGGGTATTTCATCCTGGGAACCCTGGTGAACAAAATGTTGATGGGGCCCATCGTGGCACAGCTGGTGCAGCAAGAGAAGCTGGAGGGGGATTTTAGGTATGTTCCCCTTGCTTGAGGTTTCTGGGTTGAGCATAATGGTTAAGGAATGGGGGTCTGGAGTAAAATAGCCTCATTTGAATCCCAGCCTGGGCTGGTCGCTAGCCATGTGCTCTTGGGTGAGGTCTTGAACCTCACTAACTGTAGTTTTCCCGTCTTTAAAACGGGGATTGTACTGTTGTCCACAGAGGGGATTGTGAGGAGCATTATTGAGATTCTAGGTAAGAAGCATCGAGAACCGTGTCTGGTTGGCCATTATCGTCCCTTGGCCTTCTCGTGTGCTTCTGTTCCAACTTCCCTGTCGTGGCTCAGCCAGTAGATCCAGCCCCTGCGCTGTGCTTCTTGGCCTCCTTGGCTTCAGGAGGAGGTGGTGTGGGCAGGAATGCACCTGTCCTCTGGGGAGGTGAAGTGTTCCCCTGTCTGCACGGCTCCTGCCACTCCACTCAGGCCCTGGGATTCCAGCCCTGTGACAGCTCAGGGAAGGGCTGGGCCTTTTCAAGGTGGAGCCAGGTCTGGAGGTCTTGGTCCAGGCCTCTGAAAGGAGAGGGGCCAGCACTGCCTGTCGTCAGCACACGTTTCCCTTGGTGCCCAGGTTCAAGCACATGCAGATCCGGGTGAATGCTGAGCCTGCTGCTTTTTTCAGGTGAGTCAGGTGGGGGTCGTGTCCTTCTGCCGCATCAGAGCTGAGAGTGGAGATGAGAGAAAAAAGAAAGACCAATTGTAGGGCCCTCCCACCATCTCAGAGCCGTGGGGCTGAGCATCCTTACACTGGCTGTGACCCTCACCCCGTGTCTTTCCCTGTCCTTGTCTGCCTCATCCATAGATCCAGGGATTTGCTTCTGAAGCTGCTTGTTCCTTCTAGTGGCCCAGGAGGGGGCGTAAATTTGTTCCAAGAATGAAACGAGTGAATGCTTCCCATCTTGGTGATGTCTATAAGGCATTGCCTCTGCCTCTGCTTTTCCTTCTGTAAAATGGCTTTCTGCCAGTGCCTGATGGCCGATCAGAGTCTCAAAGACTGATCCTTTGTGTTTGCAGGATGGGAGGGAAAGGAGGCCTCGGGAGATCAGGAGACTTCCTCCCCACAAACACTGTCCGAGTAGAGCAAAGTATCTGATCTAACAGCAGCGTTGTGAAATCTCATTCCTTCCCTCAGGGTCAGGGTAGGTCCCTGGGCCCTGCCTTCTGTGAAGCCTCTGGAGTCATCGTTTGGCCCCAGAGAGAGAACTCAGGCCCCAGAGGTGTGTGTTGAAGGAGTGGAAGCTGCTCTTGGATCACCTGGAGCTAATAGCTCTGGGACCTTTGCCCTTGTCTGTCTTTGCTGCAGTTTGCAGCTGCCGCCACTTGGGGGCGCCAAGCATACTAGGACTCGGGTGGGCTTTGGTTGTGTGGCCGTAGGGCTGGGCCTGTGCCAAGTGCTTTTGGATTTTTGCAGCCTCTCATGAAGTTCTGGGCTCTGGGGAAGGCAGGTTGCTTCTTGGAGTCTAGATGGGTTCTTCTGGGGCTTCTCTGTCCCTCTGACACTTTCCAGATGCCCGGTACTGAATGCAGTGTGTCTGCCTGCCCCTTGAACCTGGGAGCTCAGGGACAGGGACTGTTTCATCCCCTTGTTTTTCTCACGGGCTAACCAGCACGGAGCCTGCCACTGAGCAACTGCTCCCTGTGTAGTTGCTGAGTAACAACAGCCGTTACTTACGAAGGGCCCCTCTTCTGTCTGGAACTTTCTATTTAGAAATTCTCTAACTTATTTTGTAGGTATGATTAGCCCCATTTTCCAGAATGAGACACCGAGACTCTGAGGCTTAAGGCACTGATCAGTGTCACCCAGCTGGCAGTTGGCCAGAGCCAGGCTTTGAGCCAGGCCTGCCTAGTCTAGAGTTCATGTTCTTTCCCCAGACGACACTGTGCTGAGGAAGTGAAGCAGCGAATGGAGGCTTGTGGCAGAAAGGGTCTGAGATGAAGACCACTTGGAAGGGCTTGGTCCCCAGAGGAGAGTGTGGAGAGGGCTGGAGGGTCCCCCCGAGCCTGGCTGGGGCTTTGCGGGCCCCATCGACATCCCAGCCCTCCTCGGCAGGGCTGGGCATGTGGAGCACATGAGGACAGACCGCAGGCTGCAGAGACTCCTTCAGACCCAGCGGGAGCTGATGTCCAAGGAGCTCTGGCTGTACAGTAGGTGGATGGAGCCCGGGGAGGCAGGAACCCCAGGAGCGGGGTAGTCTCCTTCCCTTCCCCCGCTTTCTCTCTGCACTAATCAGTTTGCTGGGATGAAGGAATCAACCACGGGGAGCCACTGCCTTTGCCAGGGGTGTCCTCGGGAGAACGAGGCCCCAGGGACTAGCTTGGTCCTGTCTGGCGTCGTCTTCCCTCAGAGCGCATCAGTGGTTCCCGGGTCTCACCAC
This sequence comes from Taxidea taxus jeffersonii, assembly GCA_003697995.1. Lineage (NCBI taxonomy): Eukaryota > Metazoa > Chordata > Mammalia > Carnivora > Mustelidae > Taxidea > Taxidea taxus. Next base: position 8,627 of record RCUC01162671.1, on the reverse strand, counting down.
GGTGTTTCTGTTGCCTGCAGTCGGCGTCAACACCTTCGACTATCTGGGCAGCCTCCTGAGTTACGTTGTGATCGCCATCCCTATTTTCAGTGGTGTCTACGGAGACCTGAGCCCCACAGAGCTCAGCACTCTGGTCAGCAAGGTGAGGCTCCCTCCCGGGGACCCCCACGCCATCCCCTCTGCCCAGTGCCCAGGGCCTCGGCGTCAAGGCCGGCGCTCACGGCTCGCTGTGCTGTGCAGAACGCCTTCGTGTGCATTTACCTCATCAGCTGCTTCAGCGGGCTCATCGACCTCTCCAGCACGCTCTCAGACGTGGCTGGTTACACACACAGGTGAGGCTGCGTCCTGAGCAGAGCGGGCGCCCCTGGGAGAAGGAGCTGAATGAGAGAAGGGACAGAAAAGCCATGCGGCAGTGGGTGTGAGGGAAGGAGGACCGCATTCACCTGGGCCCCCGACCCACCTCGGGTTTTCACTTCTTGCCCAGGATCGGGGAGCTTCAGGAGACCCTGCTGGACATGTCCCTGAGGTCCCGGGCTGGCGAGATCCCAGACGAGAGCGAGTGGGACACGGACAGGTGGGCGCCGGGCGGGCAGGGCAGTGCCATGGTGCGTGTGCCCAGCTTGGCTTCGGCCCGAAGCCTTGCCCTTCCCTGACCGGGCGGCGGAGCCCATGCCAGGTGTGTCTACCTGGTGTCAGGCACGCTGCAGGTGTCTGCAGGCGGTGGGGCTGTTCTGGCATCTGTTGTGGTCATTTACGCCTTCCTCCGGCTGCTGGAAGCCCGGTGCACACTCCCGCCTGGGCACGAGAGGACAAAACGAGAGGGTGGGGGGTCACCCTCCCACTGAGCCCTGCTGCCTGCCCCTTTCCTTGGAACCTGCCTGTTCTCTGTTCCCCAGGCCTCGCTCACCTCCACATGTGTCTTTACTTGTGTCTCCCTTTTTTTTTTTTTTTAAAGATTGTATTTATTTATTTATTTGATAGAGAGAGAACACGAGTGGAGGGGAGTGGCAGAGGGAGAAGCAGGCTTGCTGAGCAGGGAGCCCGGTGCGGGGCTCGATCCCAGGACCCTGAGATCATGACCTGAGCCGAAGGCAGACGCTCAACTGACTGAGCCACCCAGGCGTCCCCTTACTTGTGCCTCCTTGCATGCATTGTGAGGTTTCTGACCTTTCTGTGCACTGAAGATTTGTTTCATGTCCTTGCTTTCTTGGGCTAATTACTCACCTGTTCTGTGTCTCAGTTTCTTCATCTCTGTGAGGGGAACAGTAATGGAACCTTCCTCTCAGGGTGGTTGTCAGGCTTAACTGTCACAGTCCATGGAAAGTGCTTGGACAATGGCCACCGAGTAAGCTTTCAAAAATGGAAATAGCCTGAGTTCTGGGGCCTACACGCAACTGCCTTCTGAGGAACTAAAGTCTGAACTGTTGCTCCCGTTTAGAATTCAGCCTTCATGCGGCCGTGGGCCTGGGGCTGGGGAGATGGCACAGTGACCGCAGGACACCAGAGATGCTCCTCTCCTGGGGAGAGGGGTGTCTGTGCAGAGCCAGAAACTCCAGGTCCCTTTACGACCACCACGCCTGTCCTGTCCTAGCTGCTGGTCACACGTGCTGTGCAGTCCCCCCAGGGTTAAAGCTAGAGTTTCAGCTCCGTGACCCCGAGTGAGTTACTTAGCCACCTGACTTGGTTTCTTCATCTGCCAAGTGGGGATGTTGTTTGTGATCCATGGGCATAAAAGCTGATTAAGATCAGTCACGGTGGGGCTTTGCACAGCCTGGCACAGATTAGGTGCCCTCAGCCCTCCTGTGTTCGTGTGCCCGGGCTGCTGTAACAAGATACCCCAGGCCGGGTGGCTCACACAAGACATTTACTTTCTCACAGTTCTGGATGCTAGAAGTCCAAGATCAAGGTGCTCGTCGGCTTGGTTTCTCCTGAGGCCTCTCTGCTTGGCTTGCAGATGGCTGTCTTCCCGCTGTGTCCTTTCCTGGTGCTTTCTCTGTGCACGAGCATGCCTGGTGTGTCTCTTCTAGAAGGCCATCAGCCATATTGGGTTAGAGCCCTACCCTGAAGGCCTCACTTTAACGTAATCATTTCTTTGATACCTTATCTTCAACTGCAGTTACCTTCTGGGGTTCCGGGGGTTGAGACTTCAGTCTGTGATTTTTGAGAACACAGTTTAGCCCATAACAACCCCCCTGTCCAGAGGTGAGGTCCCCCAAGGAGAAGACCCTGCCCCCTGCAGGACTGACACTACTTCTCTCCCCTTGTCTTCTGACCACAGGGCCCCGGAGTGGCCAGTCGCAGAGCCAGCGGACACAGCCTTTCTCCTTGAGCGGGTCTCCATCTGCGCCCCGGCCTCTAACAAGCCCTTAATCAAGGATCTGAGCCTGAAGATCTGCGAGGGGCAGAGCCTGCTCATCACGGGCAACACGGGCACGGGCAAGACCTCCTTGCTCCGGGTTCTCGGCGGCCTCTGGGCAAGCACACGGGGTGAGAGCCAGCCTTGGCCTGGTGGGATGTGGCTGTGTGCGTGCGTGTGTATAAACTTCCAGGCCTTTGTTTTGTTTTGTTTTTTTTTAAAGATTTTATTTATTTGACAGACAGGAAGAGAGGGAACACAAGTGGTGGGGGTGGGAGAGAGAGAAGCAGGCTTCCCGCTGAGCAGGGAGTCCAACGCAGGGCTCGATCCCAGAACCCTGGGACCATGACCTGAGCTGAAGGCAGGTGCTTAATTGACAGAACCACCCAGGCCCCCCGAAATCCAGGCCTTTTTGTTGGGGAAAGGAAATGAGAGACAGTTACTTTCTCTGGGAAATCTCAAAATGGAGGTTTCTGTGGGTTCTGCAGGCTCGGTGCAGATGCTGACAGACTTCGGACCCCATGGGGTGCTGTTCCTGCCACAAAAGCCATTCTTCACTGATGGGACCCTTCGGGAGCAGGTCAGCCTGGGGCCCGCTCCTACCTCTACCCTAATGAAGACCTCTGGCAGTGTGACAGGTCTCAGCTCTAGAAAGTTATGGGGCACAAGGTGGGGCAGTGAACGGCTCCTGCCCAGGAACTCCCTGGTTCTAAGAACATTTTATTCCCCTCTGAGGATTGGGCCCCCGTAGTTAGAGCAGCTCCTGGGGGCAGGTTAGCCTGTGGGGGTCAAAACGAAATATCACATACATTTGTTGGCCTCCCAGGCTGAATTCTGAAGGCCTTGCTATTAGGAGGCTCACAGACTCTTTCCCCTCAGATACATCTCAGACACACGGTGACCTGCCCCGCTGTCTGCTGGCCCAGACTCCCCCACTGGCCCTTGGCCCGGGTGTTCCTCCCCATCCTCAGGTGGAGAGGAGCCTGGCCTCTGGCAGTTCCTGGGGCTGTTGCCGGGGGAGAATAGGCTGTGTGCAGCACCACCTCTCATGGGCCCTCATCTTAGGCCTGTGTGGTTTTGTTTTATCAGGTGATCTATCCACTGAAGGAAATCTACCCAGACTCAGGTGAGCTGGCCCTCCTTGGGCACGTCCTCCCATCTAAATCGTCCCTGCTCTACCTGACTGGGGCCTCGCCGATGCCTTTTGGCAGAGGCTTCAGCAAGGATGCTGGTTTCAGGTTGTTTTCTTCTCCTCCCTCAAGTGTTTACTACTTGGGGGGCTATACCCTGACCTCATCTTGTTCTGTCTTCCCCTCCTTGAGGAGAGACACCCACTGGAGGAAGGGAAGGGACTGCTTCCTTCGCCTGGCCCTTCCCTTATGTATTAGGGGCTATAACCCTGTCCCTGTGGAGCCTTAGCCCAGATTCTGGTGCCCTCACCCCTGCCCCCTCCCATGATGTACCCCATCTCTTCTGGCTGCCCAGAGGGAGCTGACTTCTTGAAGAAGCCTCTCTGTTTGGCAGGTTCTACTGATGATGAGCGGATCCTTAGGTTCTTGGAGTTGGCAGGCCTGGTGAGTGCGGGCAGGGACCCCGAGCCCCGGGCCCACCTGGTAGCGCTGACCACAAGGGCTGGCCCAGCGGAGCCGGCATAGTGCCCGGGGTCCAGGACTGGCAGTGTGAGCCTGGACTGTGGGAGTGGGAGTAGAAAGTGGTGATGGGAGCAGTTGGCCAGGGACAGGCAATGGGGGTGCATTGTCTATATTGGGTTTTATTATTTATTTATTTATTAAAAGATTTTATTTCTTTGACAGAGAGACAGGGGGAGAGGGAACACAAGCAGGGGGAGTGGGAGAGGGAGAAGCAGGCTTCCCACTGAGTAGGGAGCCCGATATGGGACTTGATCCCAGGACCCTGGGCTCATGACCTAAGCTGAAGGCAGATGCTTCGCGACTGAGCCACCCAGGGGCCCCTGTATTGAGCTTTAAAATGTTCATAAAACAAAGTCTGCTTTCTCTTGTCTTCCTGCTCCAGCAGATGTAGACAGTGTGGGTGATGGGATCGTCCTCTCTGCCGGGGGGTGGCTTGCTCCCATAGCCCCCGCCATGGCCTGTGCACCACAGAGGCGTGGGCGGTGGGGTGACAGGGAGCAAGGGTGGGCCCTCTCACGGACAGCATTCCCTCTGGGTGTGCCACAGTCCAGTCTGGTGACGAGGACAGACGGTCTGGACCAGCAGGTCGATTGGAACTGGTAAGAAAGGAGTTGGGGTGCTCCAGAGCCAGCTCCCCCAAACACAGTGGGTTCTGGGTATTTGCTGGCCTGTCAGGGGCACATTCGTGCCCTCGGGGGAGCAGTGTTTTGGCCTCACCTCCCGCGGGCGGCAGGGCTGGACTGTGGTTGAAAGGGGAGGGTGATGTCCATCTGTCCTGGGGCCAGCCTCTCTGCCCAAGAACCTCTTCTTGCTCAGACCCATTCTGTGCAAAAGCCAGGCCCGTCCTCCTTCCTCTGGCGGTCCTCTCCTTCCTGTTCCTCAGGTACGACGTTCTGTCCCCAGGAGAGATGCAGAGGCTCTCCTTTGCCCGGCTCTTCTACCTACAGCCGAAGTACGCAGGTGAGGTGTGCCCCGGAGATGCGCACGCCCAGTTCTGTGTGCTCGTGTGTGCGTGCGTGCGTGCGTGCGTGCGTGCGACTGCCGGGGCATTCGGACGGGTTGGAGAGCACTCCTGTGCATGGCCAGCCACTCTGTCCCTGCATGGGTGGGTGCAGGGCTCTGCCCCTTTGGCAGCAAGGTTGGCATCCCCAGAGCAGCTGTGGACGTGTCACACCACCAGTTCGCGAGCATTCTGCCATGGCAGCAGCTGGAGCCAGCCTGGAAAGCTTGTGCTCTTATGTTCCTCAGCCTCTGCCGGTAATAAGTGGGCAGCACCCCCGGCTGTGCCTGGCAGAGGGGTGACAGGTGTGAACTTCTTCAGGGGCTGATGTCCTTGTCCTTGGGGGAGCTAAGGAGCGCTGGCCTGGCGGTTCTAGGCTATGCCGGCGTGGACTCTGGGAAGCTGGGGGATTTCATCCCGCCGCTGGGAAAGGGATGGGGCCTAGCCCTCTGCTCTTTCGCCCCATGCTCTTCCTGTGCCAGGGCTCCTGGAAGCCAGAGCAGCTTTCAGCGAGCCTCACCCTGGGTCCCAGCCGGAGGTCAGCGGGTTGGGAGAAGCAGAGGTGGGCCAGGGCCAGGAGCTGATCTCTTCCCGCTGGATTCTGCCTTCAGTGCTTGATGAAGCCACCAGTGCCCTGACCGAGGAGGTGGAGGGCGAGCTCTACCGCATTGGCCAGCAGCTGGGCATGACGTTCATCAGTGTGGGGCATCGACGCAGCCTCGAGAAGGTACCCAAGCTCCTGGAGGTGGCCTAAAGAGGAGGAAGAGCCCAAAGGCTGGGCCTCACCAGAGCCTGGGGCCCTTCAAAATGGGGAGCAGGGGTGTGGAGAGGGCAGGGGAGGGATGGCCTTCTGTTGTGCGGCCGGCACAGCCTCATCAGCGTCTGTGCTGGCCTCTTGCAGTTTCACTCCTTGGTTCTGAAACTCTGTGGAGAAGGAAGATGGGAACTGACCAGAGTCAAAGCAGAGTGAAGCCAGGGGTGTGGCTGGCCACGGGAAGACGTGCCCAGCGCGGGGTGATCGGCATTCTCCTGGAGAGACTGGGGGGCCTGCGGGGCAAGGGAGACCCCTGGCTCACCTCCCGGGCCCTGTGCGGGGAGCACTGGGAGAAGGGCCCGGCTGGAGTGTGGCTCTCTGTGGGGCGCCCTGTCCTGCCAGGGCTCCTCCTGCTGCCTCAGCCAGAGCTCCCAGCACTTGGGGTGCTAATTGCTTACAAACAACCTCAGATTGTGTTTTCTAAAGAAAAACCTGAAATGTGGGATCTATGAGAAATGTAGGGTCATTGTGGAGAGAATATTGGGCTTAAAGTCAAGAGATCCAGAAATCTTTTAAATCCTATAATTTTTGTACAAGATTTTTTAAAACTTTAATCAACTATTTAAATTTTACAACTTTTTGTAAAAAAAATAAACATTTCTTACAAGTTGTAGCTTTCTCCCTTTTTCTTTTCCACTGTAAGGTGACCTTTTAAATTGAATCCGCAGATTTGTATTTGGGAGCCTGGGGGAAAGGGAGATGCACTCTCCACTGTACTGGAACCTTCTGCGCCTGGTGTTTCACTTCACTCCACACCTGTAGTTTCCCTTTGCCACTTGTACCTGAGTCACTAACCTCTAGGGCCCTTCTATTTTTCTTGTCCTAACCCAGGTAAAAAGAAAAATAAATCTCTTTCCCTTCAGACAACTAAAATAAGGTCAGAGATCCTTCAAAAATAATCTTTGTGAGGAAACAGCAACAACCAGAGGGAACAGACAAAACCCAGAAAGCACAAAAACTTGAGATGGAAAACGATTGAGCCCGAAACCCTTTTTCTAGAACAATGTTGCCCAGAGTTGAGTTGTCAGAATAGCACGTTCATGATTTTTGCCAGATCTCTATACTTCTTATACTGTGAAATATCTTTTTTTTTTTTTTTTAAGATTTTGTTTATTTATTTGACAGTGAGAGAACACAAGCAGGGCCAGAGGGAGAAACAGACGAGCCTGACATAGGGCTCAGTCCAAGGACCCTGGGATCATGATCTGAGCCGGAGGCAGATGCTCAGATGCCTGAGCCCCCCCAGGCACCCCTAGCTAGAGTTTTTTAAATTAACTCACTTTTTTTTTTCACTCTTGAAACCTAATTTTTTTTTTAAAGTTTACACTTGATATCGATAGAATGTAACTGTAAAAATGAACCATGTTCATAACCATGTTATGAAGTTGCAGTTTGATACTGTGCCTGGGGTGGCCTGAGGCATGCTCTCTGTACAAAGGGAGGCTAAGGGATGTCGGGGGTGGGGGGAGAGTTAGCCATACTGGCACCCCAGTGAGAACTTTCTCCTTAATAAAGTTAGACACCTGGAATGGGAACTGCTGGGGAAATCACTTCCTCACTCCAAGACTTGAGGTTATTTATTGCCTTGTTGGTCCCGCTGAACATGCCAGAGGTGGAGTGGGAAATCGCAGAAAGGGAAACTGGGGAGGCGCTGTCTTCACAGCCGGTGCCTCCCCTGCCGCCTTGGCTGCCCCACAGCCCTGGAGCCTGTTCCTCAGTTCCACCGTGTCCGGGCACTAGCTCGGTGCATCCAGGTGCCTCGCTGAGAGAGCTCAGGTGGCCACCTGGCCGGGTCCAATGGCGGGTCCGGTCCCTGGTGAAGCTTCCTGAGGGACCTGCAGGACATCAGGTCCACAAAGGCCCGTGGCAGCCCTGCAGCCAGTGTCCAGCCCTCTCACAGCGCCGGGAGGGGCCGTCAAGGTCAGCATCTGCAACAGGAGCCCTCTGGTTCTGGAATCTCCCAGCTGCGTCCCGCCAAGCATCTTCTGGCCTCCAGTCAAACTCACCCAGCCCTGCGGACCACCCAGCCTCGGACCCCCCTAACTGAAGAAAGCTCTTGCTCAGGTTAAGGGGCCCCCGTCTCCCTGAGGACTAAGGATATCCCAGACTCCCACCACATGGGTGTGTGTCTGTTACGTTGCGGGGGCTGCGTGTGGATAGACGCCCCCCCTCAACAGTTTAATTTCTGTACTTTTTTTCAATATAGGAAGCTCCCCCCAGCCTTCCTGTTGACAGCATGGCCTTACTGACCTGCTTCCTCCTCACTAGACCCTCGAGCTCCCAAGTCTTCCCACAGAGACTGCTACCAGCAGATGACTTGGGAGAGCAAGTTGGTGCCTAACTCCGGGTCTTGGTATTTGCTTTTCCTCCGCCTCAGTCATGTTTTGAGTGCTGTTCCTGTTCTGAGTGCCCAGGGCTCTCCCTTGCAGAAGCTCTGGCAGGAGAAAGCTGTTCTTAGGGGCAGACTCCGCCTTTGCCCATCACTCATCTCAGAGATGGAGGCTACTGAGAGTTTTGGATGAATCCATACACACCTGCATAGAAGTCTGGTTATGTGTCCTCAGTATGGAGCAAGGACAAAATGTTTATTTTAAATGTCTTCAAATCAACTAAGCAAATAATTTCCCATCTCATTCTACCAATCAGGGAACTACACAGACCCAGTCAAAACAGAAACAATACAGAAACGTTAGTCTGTCCCTTTGTCACCCTTTTGAGGAGTCCTAGGGCTGTGGGATGCAGCAACAAAGTGATCTTCTGTCATCCCCATCACATGTCTGCTTATCATAGTGATACTGCCTAATG
>RCUC01162670.1:0-34837 GCA_003697995.1 Taxidea taxus jeffersonii | reverse complement strand
TAGTTTTCAAAATCATCATCTGTGATGGTATATACTTATCCACTGCATAGATACAAGATAAGAGAATTATACCTTTCTCTTGCTCTTCTACATTACGTTTTTAATTCTTCCCTTAATAAAAATGACAAATTCCTTATAAATAAATGCTTATCTCATTTTAGCAAATTTTGGTGGATAAGGTGAGACCAAATGTTATTATGTGTTTGTAAATATGCTCTGGCAAATGTTCTGACAGATGTTTCAGAATGTGGTGAGGTAATGATGCAGACCCACAGAAATTTTTTTTTTAAAAAAGCAGGAAAAATCTAAGTTGGCAGATAGCACAATGTGCACAGATCACACTTGTGACAGTCAGGACAAAGCCCCAGACCTAGCTTTCCTTCCCCAGAAAAGGCAATGTGCAAAACACTTCTCCATATCAGTTCAAACTCTGGTTTCTCAGTGTAGAGTCCCTGGCACAGCACATAAAATCTATGAGAGGGCATCAAACAATGACACCTATAATATATTAGAAATATTCATTCCTCTCCTTATGAAAAAGTATAAGTTTTCCATGGTAATTATAAGTTTCCCATTTTTTTTTATTTTTTCCTCTTTCTGCCTCTCTCTTCCATCCTCTTTAGTCATTTATAAGAACAAAGAAAGAAGAGTATAAGAAAATATTGATTTGCTTTGGGCTAGAGACTAGGGAAGACAGATGTAATTTTTAAAAATAGATTATAAAGATCAAAACAGAACACAGTAAAGTGAGTTTCTGAGGGTAAGAATGGGAATTGTTCTGGAGATGATTTAACGAGCACTGCACAGACCTTATAAAACCATTGACCAAAATACAACTTTAATTCATGGAATAAGCATTTCAAATAGCTTAATTAATCATGGATACAATAAATATCTGAGATGTTAAATTTATTTACATATTTCTGATAATTTGGTAAAGCAAAAGCTCTTTGCCGTGAATTATCTGGTATCCTTCCAAATACACAAAAATGTAAGGTGGAAGAGTTTGTAACTGAGAAACTCTAGGGATATGCATTTCCTTTAGTAAAGGATCTTGTGTTTTTATCTTCATTTGATCAGGATAATGTTTCATGATTTGGAAGTAGATGTTAGTAAATACCTTAAGGAGTTATGGGAACTACTTTTAACCAGAAAGAGTAAGAACTCTAAGAAGTTCCTTAGATGAACCTTAACAAAATGATACTCTTCTGTATTATACCACTCCTCATGAGTGCTGGTTTACAATGTTTTGATTATAAGCCACTGAAGCATATTCATTAACATGGAGAAAATACTGCATACTTCCATTAATGATTTGTTTGTGCAATTAAAAGCAAAACAAATTAAACAGATTTTTTGTGGCCTAAATTCAATGCTGTTTTCAAAATAAGAGTTTCAGACTCAAAATACAATCATATGTTTACAAGTTGATTATAGTTTCATGATGATTTTAAAATGTGGAACAGTAACTCAGGATGGCACAAAGAGCAATCAATTAAGACACAGTAAGAAAATATTAGTGATTCTCTTTATTTTTTAAGTCATCTGTAATAATCTGTTCATGCTACTATAACAAAATATCATAACCTGGGTGGCTTAAACAACAGAAATTAATTTCTTACAATTTTGGAGGCTGCAAAGTACAAGATCAAGATGCTGGGCAATGTGGTTTCTGGTGAGAGCTCTTTTCTTGACATGTAGTCAGGTGCCTACTTGCTATATCCTCACATAGTATTACATGACAGAAAGACAGAGTATGAGAGAGCAAGAGAGTAATTCCTCTGGAGTCTATTCTTTCAAGGGTACTAATCCTATCAGAGTAGGGCCCCTTATGATCTGATTCGATCTTAGTGAATTCCTTAGAGATATAGTAATATTGGGGCTTAGTTCTTCATTATACAAATTCTAGGGGAACACATTTAGTCCATAACTATCTGTTTTGTATTCTCTTTTATGGCATACTTCATGATGTTTTCGTATACTAGCACAATAGTATATTTCTACAACATACACACTCATAAACATATACATACACACAAAAGTGTACATGCACATAGGTACACATGTATGCATGGTATGTCTCATAAAACAAAAACAAAAACAAAACTAAGAGAGGCCTGTCCACAAGCATCAAAGTTTGCAGACTGCTGATCTAGGGTATATTTTAATGCTAGTGGTGAGAAAATTACTATGTCTCAAGATAGCATAGTTTCTTTTTAGATATTTCTTTTCGAAGTTTTTTAGTATTTTCAGTTAAAATGTGTCCCCTCAGGGCGCCTGGGTGGCTCAGTGGGTTAAAGCCTCTGCCTTCAGCTCAGGTCATGATCCCAGGGTCCTGGGATCGAGCCCTGCATCGGGCTCTCTGCTCAGTGGGGAGCCTGCTTCCTCCTCTCTCTCTACCTGCCTCTCTGCCTACTTGTGATCTCTGTCAAATAAATAAATAAAGTATTAAAAAAAAAAGTGTCCCCTCAATAATGATCATTCATTGGTTTCACTTCTACTATATATCAAAGAAAACAAATCCACCCCTTTTTCATGTCAGAACCAGTTATTTCTATGAAGTTAATAAATTTAATACAATACATTTAAATATTTATTTATTGAGTCTCTCTTATGCCACCAAATGCTGGGATGTAATCTCCTCCCCTAGGAAGTTTTAAAGATATTCATTTATAGGGATTACATATTGAAATAAGGTGAGATCAAGGAAGAGGATGTAACTATGTGAGGTGACTGATGTTAACTAAATTTATTATGGTAATCATTTTGAATATATACATATTTAAAATACTACATTGTACACTTTAAACCAATACAATATTATGTCAATTAAATGGATAAATAAATGTCAATAAAATGGGGGAAAAAGACCAAGGAGGTAGCGGGCCAAAACAGTAGCTACACTAAGGAAAAACACCTTATGTGCAGAAAGAGTGGTGATTAACAGAAGCATTCCTGCAAATAAAGTTTTGCAAAATAAGCCCTTCAAGGGGCTGGAGCAGGAAGGACAGCCTTCCAGGGAAAGAGTGAAGCTGAGGTCCTAAGTGGTCCCCAAATGAAAGAGAATAAGGCAGATTTGGGGAAGTACCAACAATTCCATAAACCTCAAGCACAGCAGGCAGTTATGGTTGGGATCTAAGCTGGAACTACATATTTAAAAACCCCAAAAAAACAAACCAAATCAAACCAAACAAATCTCCATGACAGTAATGACAAATGTTGGGATTTTGTATGCATGGTAATAAATAACAGTTAAAGGACTTTAAGCCAGGGAATGATATACTTAGTGTTTTAAGAAATTCTCTCTAGTTGCGTAGGGGGAAAATGACTGCATATCCATAGGCCAAAAAGGAGGTGAGAAATTATGCTACCCAAAATATCTACTAAGGCTAGAACTGATTTGATAGTGGCATGGCATTACAAGAACTGTCAACCCCATCTCCAGATTTTTTGAGTGTATGTGAGGGGATGTGGGCAAATTTATTCACTTGTAATATCTTAAGGCAAGGAAGCAAAAGTTTGTCAATAAGGTTGGAGATGTGGGAATATTTACTTACAGGTATTCCAAAGACACAGTGGCAAAATGTCTTGAAGAAATAAAATCAAGATAAAGAAGTCCAGAGTAGTACAAGGATAAAGTATGACTGAACCCAAAAAGAAAACTGGTGGACTAATGTTTTGCAAGGGAACCAAGTTAGAGAGGGATATAAGCAATGTTTGTAAAACCTGGCCTCAAAATCACCATTCCTGTCCTTTCTAGAAGGAGTTAGTGGTGAACTAAGGTGATTATTTTTCTGTGATTGTCCTGTCCTAGTTGACCAAACTAATTGTATGTCAAAAACAGCAGCAGGGATATCTGGGTGGCTCAATTGGTTAAGCATCCGACTCTTTATCTCAGTTCCAGTCTTGACCTCAAGGTTGTGAGTTTGAGTCCTGCATTGGGCCCCATGCTGGCCATGGAGCTACTTAAAAAATAACAACAACAAAACAAAAAACAAAACATAAAACAGCACAGTGTCACACACTGTCATTGTGTCAGGCCTCTCTGGAAGTAGTCTTCTATGTTCCAGGCCAAAAAGCTCCAATTCCTAACTCTTCTTATAATAAATGGTTTTATGTCCCTCATAAACTTGATTAGTCCTCAGAGAAGATATTCAAGTTTGACAGAGTTGTTTACAAAATTTAATTTTTAATTTCTTCCATATTTGTTTTGAAAATGATTCCAAGTAGCTGAAATAGGTGATAATAAAATGTTGGTGGGAGAAAATGAGAAAATAGGACAAAAAGGGTAAATAACAAAATATGAGTCAATAGTGACATTAAGTTTATAAAATATATGTCATAAGGTCTTCAGTATTTACCAAAATGAGGCTACATCTGGTTATACTATTGTCTACAACACACAGTGGGTGTGTGTGTGTGCTCTCACCCGTATATACACATAAAGGTATTCATGTGTTTCTGATTCTGATTTACAAAAAGAGAATACTCAGTGAGTCACAAGGCTCCAGTTTTTTTGATTCAGTTAGAGTTATCTGGGAATGTTTAAAGGCTTTAATGTCATGGCCTTTGGTGATAAATCTATCTTCTGTGATTTCTGTTCACAGAAAGTTTGCTGAAAGGCAACTCAAGTGAATGATATATTAAGGTTGTCAAAGATCCCAGCAATCACTCCAAAATCCATTTCTGAGCACCTAAACCTGTGAAGTTTATGGAGATTCAAGGGCCCCTAGCTCTTGAATGCTCTTCTCTGCAACTAATCATACTAAGCTATATTTTTTAAATGACACTGCTGACCTCTCACCCTGGCCAAGTCAATTAGATTAAAATAGTTCTGACATTGCAAATGGAATAGCTAATCTCACAGGTGCTCTGATCTGAAGTCATCATTCCTAGCTGACTTCAGTCATGGCTACTGGTACTGCTAAAATAAGAAACCATCTTGGACATCTCAGATCATTCAATTAGACTAAATTAGAGCCATAATGAGCTAAAGTAAGCAAATAGCAGATGTTGATTAAAAAAATCATAAAGTAGAAGAAGATCAGCATTACTGTGATTTCTCCTCATGATGTATCTTGACAGTAAAGACAAAAAGAAATGTACGATTTCAAATACCACATAAAAGAAAGTAAATTTGGTTTTGAGTCTATGTCTGAAAGTTTAATACCATAGAATTACTCAATGACTGTAGGTTTTATCCTATATACTATAAAGAAGCTGACTCACAAGGGCACACAGGTGTAAATAGATGCTTCTTTACTCACCTTAATACTTATTTTAAGGAATGTGCTTCCTGTAGGAATGTACTTGGCATATTCTTCCTAAAGGAAACCACAATTTATAGGATAAAGGCAATAATGATGTTTCTGATATTTATGGGAAAATAACTTTGAAAAAGAAGCATTTTGCATTTAGATTTGTAGAACAAGCATCAATGTCAGTCATTAGAAAAAAATATTTATTTATGTATTTTAAAATTACAACCTTTACTTCTTTTTCTTTGCATACTTCCTGTCCCAATTCTCCAGTTTTCCCACTTCCTACTTATGCCCATCAGTTCAGCTCTTATTTTTCTTTCCTTATTGGTAGAAAAGAAGTATGCTAGATTTTTAAATATTTTTCAAATATTAACTCATCTAAAATTTACAGCAACCCTGCGAAGTAAGTCCTACTATTGCCGTCATACTACATATGAGGAAATTACTATATATAAAGATACAATAACTTCCTTATTTAGTTTTTAAGTAATTTCCCCTATGTGTGCCCAAGTTCCTCCATGTACCATTTTAGTTCACTATAGCTTCAAAATGGCACGTTTCAAAAAACATGTTGTTTCAAAATACATACCTATGTAGAGATAAAAAGAAATATATACATATATGTATATATAGAGAGAGTAATAATATAAATTATTTTTCAAATTATAAATATGTATCAGCTAATTTAAATAATCTCTATGATAATCAAATCCTTAAGCGAATGAAGAAATAAATATGCATGTATATAAAGCTAATTCAAGTGGGGGCACCTGGAGGGATCAGTGGGTTAAAGCCTCTGCCTTCAGCTCAGGTCATGATCTCAGAGTCCTGGGATCAAGCCCCACATCAGGCTCTGTGCTCAGCAGGGAGCCTGCTTTCCCCTCTCTCTCTGCCTGCCTCTCTGCCTACTTGTAATCTCTGTCTGTCCAGTAAATAAATAAAATCTTCAAAAAAAAAAAAAGCTAATTCAAGTAAACAAGTTCACTGTAGAGGATTTAGAAAACTTACAAATATTTATTTATTTATTATTTTTTAAAGGTTTTATTTAGTTATTTGACAGAGAGATAGAGCACAAGCAGGAGGAGCAGCAGGCAGAGGGAAAAAGAGAAGCAGGCTCCCTGCCAGGAAGAGAGCCCTATGGAACTGGGCTCAATCCCGGGACCCTGGGATCATGACCTGTGCTGGCATTTAACTGACTAAGCCCACCCAGGTGCCCTGAAAATGTACACATATTTAAAAGCAAAAAGTTAAAAATCACAAGCAATTTCAACAATTGTAGAAGCCACTCCTAACATTGTGGTGAATTTCCTTTCAACCATTTACACATGCACATGTAAGTTTTTCTTTTCATTTAATTATTATGTCAATTCTGACATTCTGATAATATTAATTCCATGTTGCCATTCATATGTTGCCATTCTACATTTGCCCAAACTTTAAAAAAGCCATTTTTTAAAAAAGATTTTATTTATTTGAGAGAGAAAGAGAGCATGAGAGGGGAAGAGGTCAGAGGGAGAAGCAGACTTCCCGCCAAGCAGGGAGCCCGATGTGGAACTAGATCCCAGGACTCCAGGATCATGACCTGAGCTGAAGGCAGTTGCTTAACCAACTGAGCCACCCAGGTACCCCTCAAAAAGCCATTCTTGCTGTAATATTTACTTAAGAAAATAAAATTGTTTTCTCCACATAGCCTTAGAATTGGCAGTGATCCACAGTTACTTCTGTTTTCACTGTCATGGCCTTATCTAGAAATAGTCAAGTTTATATCTTAGTCATTTTGAATCCCACATAGTACCAAAGAAAAATGCCTTCTATACTGTAGGCCCTCAGCCAGAATAGACTGAATTAAATTCAGAGTACAATGAAGACCGAAGATGTGTAGATCTTACATCCTTAAAACTTTAACATTTGACCAGCCACAACTGTAAGACTTCGGAATAGCTACATTGGCACAAGTATTTAGAATCAACTAGGACAGTATGATTTTTTATAGTACTAGTCTTGGGAGAGTATCTTTGGGAATATTAACATAATCTGTCAGTCTAGCATTTGTTATTATGTGTGTCCATTGATATTTACAGGGTATTCTTGGGTGAATCCTTAACTTCTGAGAATAAAATCCATTTTTATTGCTTTTATGCCTCACTGAAAGAATTACATTTTAATTATTTCTGAGTATTTAATAACTTAATGGTTCACAGGATATTGGATCATGCCATTATCTGTTTTGTATGTCTTAAAATTTTAAAAGGGTCTTCCTCTTGCATTCTCTGGAATGTACAGAGCAGTTAGCTGATTTAATTTGTGGACATTTTAAAATCACAAATGCCATGCCTTCTACCTCAGGTTACCTGAGGGAGCATTTCACACTACTATTTCTCTATATATCCATTAAAAATTAAATTTCTCTGGTGGTGTATATTAAACATTATAGTGTGGGCTGGGAATGCCTAGAATGCAGTGTACAGGAGTATAACTAATAACCTAATCCAGTTTATCAATGGCATGTAACTAACCTTTGCCTCCACTAAAATCAGCATGAGGAAAGGAAGAGTGCAATTTATGTTCTAGTTTTTTTTTTTTCTTTCCTGTTTTCAGGTAATTTATCTCATAGACAACTTTTAAAATGTTAGGGGGAAAATGTAGAAAAACTTTTCAATATAGACCCAGAAAACACATAAATGCTTTTATAAAGTGTTTTTTAGAGTAATTCTTAGAAAACTAGTCCCTTAGTGTAATTTTATTTTAAATATTAAAAACTATAAGAACTATATTATATTTTTAATCATTGTATTATTGCTAACCAGCATTTTCATAAGTTTCACTTTTGAGAGAAAATTCTTGATAATTAATATAAAATTTAACTTAGTTATTTAATATAGAAAGTATTTCTCAGTTTTGTTACTCTATGAAATAAATATAAAGCATATTTCGGTATAAACTTCTATATGTTTTCAAGTGTCATTTAAAATGTGTTTAACTGTAAGAAATTTCACCTTTTTCTACAATAGGATGCACACAATTATTTGGACATCATAGTTTAAATCTATTAAGTAATTTTAAAACTAATCTTTCTAGAGGTTACATATTTAACTGGAGAAAGTCACAATCAGATAATTTTATTTTGTCTTTTGAATTTGAGCAAAATTTGTAGCCACTCTAATAAGGGAATAGTGGGGTAGATTTCATTATCTCTTTAGTTCTCTTCTAGGCCTAAAAGCAATAATTATAAATTGGCAAATGAAAGATCTGCAGAAATTTCAATACTCTTGTTTTTTTAGTACTCTGTCAATTCTAAAGACCAACCTCCATATAACTGTTAGTAACCATTTGAAAACATTTATTGTCAAAGGGTTTTTCCTCTAATTAGCGTAGCTAATGCAAAACAATAAAATACTAGCCAATATACAACCTTCATTTATATATCATCACACATCTGGCCATCTAACTACCGGAAAATGTTCCCATGGTCCCCTTCAGATACAGGGTTCCTCAGGAGCTGGATGTAATTTTTGAACAAAAAGACAAAAAGCCTTTTAAATTTTACTTCATGATCTACAGCTGGAGATGAGAGAGAACTACAGAGGTTCCACAACTCTTAAGAAGCTATAAACCACTGTGCCTGTTTTAGCATTTATCAATTTTTAACCACTGCTACAAGGCTTCCAGCAATCAATTATCCCCTGGCTCAATGAGGGGCTCAAAGCTCTATCATATATAAATCAGAAATCAACTTTACTGGTTTCTAAATATATTTTTTACACCACTTTCTTTAAAAAAGGGCTATAGTTTGGTTCTGTGACAATTATTTTTTTTTTAAGATTTATTTATTTATTTATTTGAGAGAGAGACAGTGAGAGAGAGCATGAGAGGCTAGAAGGTCAGAGGGAGAAGCGGACTCCCCGAGGAGCTGGGAGCCCGATGTGGGACTCGATCCCGGGCCTCCAGGATCATGACCTGAGTCGAAGGCAGCTGCCCAACCAACTGAGCCACCCAGGCACCCCTGTGACAATTATTTTTATAGCACATAAATATGGCAAAGATTTTTAAATGGGAAAAAAGGAAATTTTTAGATTCATACAGTCTCTTTCCATTTTCATTTTCTCAAATTAATAGAAAAAGTTGAGGGAAAGATTTATTTTAAAATGTATATGTTTTGCTTCTGTTTTGTATAAAAGTGGTTTGTAATTGATAGCAGCCTTACTTATTTCAGTTAAGCCACCATCTTTCTCCATCTCATTTCTGTTGGAATGCTGTCAGATAATGTGAAGAGGGATACTTGGTAGAAGCACTGTTAACATTTTCTCTTCCACCACAGTCATTGGAACCAAGTGATCACAAATTTCTCCTTATTTTTCATTCTCTTATATCTTCACTCCATTTTCAGGTTTTTTTTTCTCACTTTCCTTTCATAGATGTTTATTCTCCAATTTACAATATTTACACACAATTCAATCACCGTAACACTATGTTGTATTTCAGAAAAACTTCAGCCTAGTCAGGAAGTAAGGGATATAGGTTAGGGTGATAGACTGAAAATGATGTTGAGAAATTACTTAAAGATAAAAGTAATAGGGGCACCTGAGTGTCTCAGTCAATTAAAGGGCTGCCTTTGGCTAAGGTCATGATACCAGGGGTGTGGGATCAAGCCCTACATCTCACTCCCTGCTCAGTAGGGAGCCTGTTTCTTCCTCTCCCTCCGCCTGCCACTCCCTGCTTGTGCTCGCTCTCTCTCTCTCTCTCTACAAATGAATAAATAAAATATTTTTAATAAAGAAATAAATAAAAGTCCAGATACAGTTTTTAAAGGTTAATTTTGAAAAATGTGTAAATATTACAATAAGCATTTTGAACATACAGTTCTCACAGATGTGAGCTCTATACTGAACTCAGCTGGATTATAAAATTATGATTTCTATACATATTATATTGATCTAAGTGTAATTAATATGTTTTTCAAAAGAATGCTCCCTTCAAAAGTTATTTGTAGGATCTTAATGTATAAAAATGTTTTAAAAATCATTTTGGGGGTTGGAGGATTCTAGGCAAAAAGGAAAACCATGAAAAGAAAATCTATGTGGGGAGATGGAAAAGATGTTAATTTAACTAACTTTGGAAATGAATTAAATCCATAAAGAGGAAAACCCAAAAGAAACTACATAACACTGTTCTCAAGTTTAAAAAGTTGCTATAGGGGCACCTGGGTGGCTCAGTGGGTTAAAGCCTCTGCCTTCGGCTCGGGTCATGATCTCAGGGTCCTGGGATCGAGCCCTGCATCGGGCTCTCTGCTCGGCAGGGAGCCTGCTTCCCTTCCTCTCTCTCTGCTTGCCTCTCTGCCTACTTGTGATCTCTCTCTGTTAAATAAATGGATGAAATCTTTAAAAAAAAAAGTTGCTATACACTTGGTTAAAGGTTAATAATTCTGATACTATTATAAATATATATAGGAACTTAACAATTTGGATGGTGGATGTTCAAATCCAGGTTTCTCACTATTGGAGCTGGAGATGACAGGTAAGTAAGGCAGAAGGCTAGAATGATGTCGCAATAACAGATAACCAGAAGTAACCTCGGAAACATCATTATAAATTTGTTTATTCTGTTATATCCACAAATTGTTACATAAAGAATGGTGAGGGGCCCCTGGGTGGCTCAGTCAATTAAGCGGCTGCCTTTGGCCCAGGTCATGATTCCAGGGTCCTGGGATCAAGCCCTGCATTGGGCTCCCTGCTCAGCAGAGAGCCTGCTTCTCTCTCTCCCTCTGCCTGCCCCTCTGCCTGCCGCTCTGCTTACTTGTGCTCTCTATCTCTCTGTCAAATAAATAAATAAAATATTAAAAAAAAGAATGGTGACATATAGAATATAAATATAACCCATATACAAACATACATATACACAGGTATATGTATACACGTACACACATACATGTATGTGTATATGTACATGTGTGCATATGTTATTATGCACACATGTATTTCTTTGCATTGTCAACTGAGGCCAAAAGAAATAGTATCATGGTAGCTATGAGCATACGTAGCAACCATTTCTTGGTTTCTGATAACATTCTTCAATACAAAATGCTAAGGCTCTTTGGACAACTAACTGGTTCTAGGATTAGAGTAGGAAATATACAAGATTAACATGGAGCATCTTGTAATGTCAGAAAATAAGAATGTACTAAACAAAAAAACAATAATGAAGCATGTCAGTGGGGCACAGGAATCAGTAAGAAAGCTCCCAATGATAAAAGCTGGGACAATTTAAGCATCAAAATAAATTCTTACTGGTTTATAACCCAAAATATAAAATAAATATCCATGAGTATAAAAATGACTTAATAAATTAATAAATAGTATAGAAGAGATAAGTTTCCCACATAAAATTCCAAGTGATTTATGTATATACCCTGCCTTCAAGGTGGGAGACCATAACTCCCCACTGCAGATATGTGTGTGGGCTGCACTTAGCAACTTCCTTCTAAAGAATACAGTACTGGAAGGGGAAAATTAAAGAATAACTTTATAGTACAGACCATTTGGCTACTTTATACCAGCAATCACTTCTGTGCAGATCATTTGGCTCTGACATTTGAAAATCTGGTCCAAAGAGGAATCTTTCTGGCAATTCCCTTCTTTTCTACTTTCTGGTTTCTTAACTTTGGCTCACGTTTTAGCCTCTTTCGTAAGAGGGTTTGAATGATTTCTTTTTCCACAAGCAGTGATTCAGAGTCAGTCAAAGCTCTGCCCCAACCTGGATAGGTGATTTGAAAAAAAGTTTTGCTTTCCTCCAAGAGTGGCAAAAAATTAAAAAAAAAAAAAAAAAGAGAGAGAGAAAAGAAAACAAAAGAGAGAGAGAGAAAGAGAGAAGAGAACAGAAGAAAAGAAATGTTCCAAGTTTATTCTTTTAAACTGCCTGCTTTATTTGTTTGGCATAAAAATTTTTTGACACAGGGGTGCCTGGATGGCTCAGTGGGTTAAAGCCTCTACCTTCAGCTCAGGTCATGATCCCAGGGTCCTGGGATTGACCCCCACATCGGGCTCTCTGCTCAGCAGGGAGTCAGCTTCCTCCTCTCTCTCTGCCTACTTGTAATCTCTGTCAAATAAATAAATAAAATCTTTAAAAATTTTTTTGACACAGACGTTAATGAAAAAGGTGAATTATGATTATACAGTAGAATACTATTATTGTTATAGGACATAGTGACTTCACTGTAAGCTGAACAGGCTCAGTACTTAGTGTCACAAATTGAAGGATAGAATGTCTTCTTCAAGTTATTTAGATTAATACTTATGTAAAATGCTCATTCTGCAATAATTTTTGCACCATACTTGTTGAGTAAATTAAAACTTTCATACAGACCAGAAAAAATTTATCTGTGTCTAATGTTCATAATAAAAGCTTATTTTTACAAATAATCTATAATAAGAAACAGAATGCACATAAGTATAATTTTTACACAAAAATGAGATTTGGCAATGTCATTGCTCAGCAAAATTACTTAACACAAGTTATTTAAGTAATGTTAATCAAGCAACATCCTGTACATTTTATCTATCTAAAAGGTTAGCATACAGACTTAAGTTATACTATAGAAAACTTATTTTAAATGTTGAAAGGAAGTAGGAAAAAATCTTATTACATATGAAAAAAACTATCTAAAACAGCTCTAGCAAACTAAAGCTAATCAATATATATTTGATATATTGCATAACTTTCTTAAATTAATATTTTAAGTGATGCAATTGTGAAGATAGTCTAAAGGCTGAAGAATTTTAATAATGAAAATGTACCCACTCTTCATGTTATCTATTTTTTTCATTAAAATGAGACTAAAGTATATTTGTCACAACTTTATAAACAGAATCAGAAATGGGCAATTGGCAACAGGCAATTCCGAAAAATGTTAATATGATATGTCTAAATAGAATTTTTACAGAAAGCACTTTGATCTTCATAAATCTCATTTGTCAGTGAAAGGCATATCCTTTGGCCATGATTATATTGTCACTCAGTTGTTACCAATGAGGAATTTTTAGACACTTTGAAATATTCATATATACTTATGCACTAACAAGTTTTATTTAAGGTTCTGAGGGTGAAGTTTACTTGCACTTCTAATACAAAATGCTTCCCTGAAATATGGACAAGCAATACACAAAGACTACAAAAAATCACCAACACTTAAATTTAGTAAATTCACATAAATTTAATAATTAAATGAGGTGCTAATTTTTCATTAAGTATTAAACTATTAGTCCTATCTTGACAAGAAGATAGAAGACCATACTGACTTTCATCTAGGTGGCCTTATATTTGTGTTCTACAGGGCTCTAATCTCTACCTTTACTCTGTCCATTCTGTACATACTTTACAGGACTATTCTATTTCCATGGGTTCTAAAAGTCCCAAGTATTTATGTTTAATACTTTTATCTGACCAATATTCAGACCTTTCTGACTTATGGATATACTCACCCTGTTTTCTCACTCAAAGCACATTAAGATCAATTTGGACAAACTCAAACAAATGGTTTATTATTGCCTACACCAACACTACTTCAGTTATTCCTTGATCCTTATTGAAATCGGGTGCCTTGGAGAAATTAAAGATGTCAGGTTTGGGCCAGGGGAAATATAATTTGAAACTACTAACTTACCACTATTCCAGAAAATTGAAAAGTGTTCAAACACTGATGGGTACTTTCCACAAGGACACAAGAGAACTCTGCTTTTAGGTACCACTAAGTATCCTGGGGCTTATCAGTGTTTCTGCATAAAAATACTAAAAAAAAATAATGATCCATAGAGATTATTTTTAAAACTTTTAGAAAGCTGATGAAGCAAACTAGAGCTAAAGAAGTAAGATTACAAGGACTGAAAGGCCTCAGAAAATGAGATTACTTGGAAGTCACTTTTACCTTGAGTACATTTGTTGGTTATGGTGAGAAGCAATCATCTGAGAATTCTTACTTAACACCAATGACATCCATAGCTACAAAAAAGAGAAACCAAAAGGATGTTTGACATAGGCTTGGATATTGTCAATAATTTAGCTGAAAT
Organism: Taxidea taxus jeffersonii; assembly: GCA_003697995.1. Classification (NCBI taxonomy): domain Eukaryota; kingdom Metazoa; phylum Chordata; class Mammalia; order Carnivora; family Mustelidae; genus Taxidea; species Taxidea taxus. The sequence continues at coordinate 20,517 of RCUC01162670.1, read as the reverse complement.
TTCTTTCAGAATAGCCAAATTCTAAGTTAGTACCTAAACTAACAGAAGATGAAAAACCTTAGTGAGAGACTACTAGGACATAGTGTTTTAAATAATATTCTGACTAAAAATTAGAGTTGAGATCTGCCAAAACATACAACAAAAATATTAGGTTCTTAGTTGAAAATCCTGGCGGAGAAGAGGGTAAAATAGAGATGGTTCTATCAAGATGGCAGTCAACTGTAAGCTAGCCCCAACTGTCACTGAAGTAATGTGATCAGGCACTCTTCCATCTCCCACATAAGAAATGAGGAACTTGGGGCACCTAGGTGGCTCAGTGGATTAAAGCCTTCAGCTCAGGTCATGATCCCAGGGTCCTAGGATCCAGCCGCGCATCGGGCTCTCTGCTCCGTAGGGAGCCTCTTCCTCCTCTCTCTCTGCCTGCCTCTCTGCCTACTTGTGATCTCTCTCTGTCAAATAAATAAATAAAATATTTTTTAAAAAATGAGGAACTTCACAAGGATTATAATATCATCAGGAGTCCCTAAAATATATATGTACAGTCTCCACTACTCAATAAAACAATTGAAAGTTTCACACACAAAAAAAGTAATATATTCAGAGCGCCTGGGTGGCTCAGTGGGTTAAGCCTCTGCCTTCGGCTCAGGTCATGATCTCAGGATCCTGGGATCAAGTCCCGCATCGGGCTCCCTGCTGAGAGGGAGCCTGCTTCCCCCTCTCCCTCTGCTGCTCCCCCTGCTTGTCCTCTCTCTCCTTCGCTCACTCTCTGTCAAATAAATAAATTCTTAAAAAAAAAAAAGAAAGCATTTTTTAAAATATTAGACAAAATAGAATAAAAATAAAAATAAATCAACAAATCTAATCTATAAAAGTCAAATGGATAATTGATAAATGATAAATATGTGAAATTTAAAACTCATTGTAAAAGAAGGCCAGCATTACTCTGATATCAAAACTTGGGCAAAGAAATTACAAGAAACGATAAAGAACCAAAAATATCTTTTATTAGTATTATATCTAGCTCATCAAAAAGAAGTGGAAATTTGTCTCAAGAATAAAGGTTGAGATAATTTTAAAAAATTTCAAAATGCATCAGTTAAAACTCTCAAATTCTTTTGGAAACACTCGGAAAAATGCTGGGTATCCACTAAAACAGAACATGGGTATATCTATGGCCCATCAATTTCATTCATTGACATTTGCCCAACAGAAGTCCATTTAAATCTATTAAAAAAAAGAGATTTAATAAAAGTTCATAACAACATTAATTATAATACTCTAATGTAAATAATTTACTATCCATCAATAAAATTATGGATTGTTTAAAATTCATATAATAGAACATAATATAGCAAAAAAATGAACTATCTACTTCATGCAACATTACCAATCTCACAAATATGATGATGAATTATCAAAGCCAGACATAAGAATACATTTTTGTACAATTGTATTTAAATTTAAAAAGTGGTGAAAGCAAATGTATGATGTTCAAAGTGAGGAAAATTGTTACCCTGTGGCAGAATACTGATAAGCAGAGGATATGAGGGGGCTTCTGTGGTTCTGATAATGTTCTTTCTTAAAATATATTTTAGGGCTAGTTATACAGATATGTTACCTTTGTCAAATTTATCAGGATATGTCCTTATGTACTGTATGCACTTTTGTGTGTGTATAAGTTAATAATTTTTAAATGGTCCAGAATGAAGCATGAAGAAGTTGTTCCTATCAACTTTGTGATAATTTGGGCATTAAAATACTAATGACGATAATGGATTATAACAGATTGATAATAATAATTAATAGTAATAAAAGTTTGAGCGATGTTCAAAGGAGTAAGGGGTGTTCTTCATTACCAGGTAATGCCAATGAATAAGTATAGGAATCAGAAAGAATTGAGAGAGTAGGCAGTTAGCTAGGTATGAGCCTGGAACAAGTGCTTTCCAACTGATAAAAAGGCAGAGGCCAAATTCCAGACAGCCAGGATAGACTCCAGGGATACACACGTGTTCTTCCCTATGACCACCACTCTACAGCAACCTATAGCTTCATTATAATACTTTCATTCTTTTTTCTTCCAAGTTTTTATTTAAATTCTATTTAGTTAATGTAATATTAGTTTCAGGTGTAGGATTTAGTGATTCATTACTTACATACAACATCCAGTGCTCATCACAAGTGTCCTCCTTAACATCTATCACCCATTTAACCCATCCTCCTGCCCACCACCCCTCCAGCAACCCTCAGTTTGTTCTCTATAGTTAAAAGTCTGTTTTATGATTTGCCTTTCTTTCTTCTCTTATATTCATCATTTTGTTTCTTAAATTTGACATATGAATGAAATCACACAGTATTTGTCTCCCTGACTGACTTATTTCCCTTAGCATAATACTCTCTACCTCCATCCACATTATTGCAAATGGCAAGATTTCATTCTTTTTCATGGTTGAGTAATATTCCCGTATGTGTGTGTGCGTGTGTGTGTATCACTTCTGCTTTATCCATTCACCAGTCAATGGACATTTGAGTTCTTTCCATAATTTGGCTTTTGTTGATAATGCTGCTATAAACATCACAGCACATGTATCCCTTCAAACTAGTATTTATGTATCCTTTGGATAAATACCTAGTAGTACAATTGCTGGATTGTAGGGTAGTTCTATTTTTAACCTTTTGAGGAATCTCCACACTGTTTTCCAGAGTACCATTCCCATCAACAGCTTAACAGGTTTAACAAATTCCAGTTTGCATTCCCAGCAACAGTTTAACAGGGTTGCCCATTCTCCACATCCTCACCAACATCTGCTATTTCCTATGTTGCTCATTTTAGCCATTCTGACAGATGTGAGGTGGTATCTCATGGTTTTGATTTGTATTCCCCTTATAATGAGTACTGTTGAACATCTTTTCATGTGTCTGTTAGCCATATCTACATGTCTTCTTTAAGAAAATGTCTACTTAGGGACACCTAGGTGGCTCTGTCAGTTAAGCTGCTGCCTTCAGCTCAGGTCATGATCCTAGGGTCCTGAGATCAAGTCCTGCATTGGGCTCTTGCTTGGCAGGGAGGCTGCTTCTCTCTCCGCCTCTGTCTGCTTGTGTGCTCTCTCTCTCTCTCTCTCTGACAAATAAATAAAATCTTAAAAAGAAAATGTCTATTTTTGTCTTCTGCCCATTTTTTAGGATTGTTTGGTTTTTTTGGGTATTGAGTTTGATAAGTTCTTTATAGATTTTGGATACTAACCTTTTAACAGATATGCCATTTGCAAATACTTTATCCCATTTTGAAGGCTGCCTTTTGATTTTGTGAATTGTTTATATTGTGGTTCTAACCCCCCAGCAAAGAATGGCTGCCACGACAATTTCAACAAGGGCCATATAGGGCCAAAACTACCCCTCTTCCAAGGAGGAGTTCCTTAAATGACTGTCTGTAACTTTACTCAGAAACTTTCCTAGCTATGATCCATAACCTACCTGAACATAGAAAGAAAAAACAACCTGGACCCGCAGTGCAGCTGCATCTCAAGATCATGCTTTCCTTAAACCACTATTAAACCCTTGCTTACGAGTTTGCCTCTAAATTGTTTCTTGGCCAAACTCAAGAAATAAGGCCAGAGAACAGGACTCGTCATTGAGATATTATGAAAAAAAAAACAACATCAGTTTTCTATAACGAATGTAATTAAAGATTTAGACAAAGATCACCATTGCAGGATGATTAAAGGAGGTAAACTTAGGTAGGGAACAGGGTTTCCAAATGTAATCAAATTACCTTTCATAGTCTGCTTAGTAATTATAAAATTGAAAACATTACTTTATGGTGGAACATTCCAGCAGATGCCAACTCAACAAAGTTATCAACAATAGGGGGAAAAAAGAACATCCAACAACTAACATTATATGTTTCTGGATGTGACATTTAAAATTATCTAGTTTGGATCAAATTTGTTTCACATGAATCTAGTAATAATGAAAAAAATTATAGTAATCTATATTGACATTCTAGATAGAACATAGTTGGATTTAACTCTTCGGGTACACTATTGCCATGGAAGGAAAAAAAAAAGAAAAAGAGAAAAAGGAAGGGCGCCTGGGTTGCTCAGTGGGTTTAAGCCTCTGCCTTCAGCTCAATTCATGATCCCACGGTCCTGGGATCAAGCCCCACATCGAGTTCTCTGCTCAGCGGGAAGCCTGCTTCTCCCTCTCTCTCTGCCTGCCTCTCTGCCTACTTGTGATCTTTGTTTGTCATATAAATAAATAAAATCTTTAAAAAAAAGAAACTTTCCCAATTAAAATAAACTAAGGAGATATGAAAACTAGATACAATGCATGAGCCTAGATTAAATCTTGGATGGTGCTGCATTCCCTCCAAAAATGTTATAAAAACCCTACTGGCATAACTGGAGAAATTTAATTTGAACTATGTATTAGATAAAATTATTGTACCAGTGTTAAATTTCTTGGTTATGATAATAATGCTATAGTTATGCAAGAGAATGTCTTTGTCTTTAGAAGATACAAATGAAAATTCAGGAATAAAATATCATAACAGTTTGCAGTTTATCTTCAAATGTATCTAAAACTAACATCTTAAAATGTGTGTCTGTGTGTGTGTGTGTGTGTGTGTGTGTGTGTGTGTGTGTGTGAGTGATATAGACAGACAGGCAGACAGGAGGGAATCAATACAATGATAATATCTTCTAATCTATCTGGTATCAAACAAAAGAAGCATTGCTGAATAGTAATACACTATATTTTTTCCATATCTATACCCTGTGTCCTATCCCCTCAGTATCCCATCCCCCTGTTCAGGTCTACTTTACTTAAAGATAATGTAGGAACAAGGAGTCTAAATCAATGGTAACATCCACTACAATATATTAAAAAAGAACTGCAAAGGGGAACTTTCTACATAAATTAACAGAACTAACCATTACTGCATTTATATTAAAGATGAAATTTGAGGTAAAGAGAAAATATAGCCAGAAATTTTATTTGAGATTTGTAATTTAATTGAGCAGATTTTTATAACTCATAATGACCTTTCCAGTTAGATATAACAACCAAAAATTTAAAGACTATCACTCTTTGGGGTGCCTGGGTAGCTAGTTTGTTAAGTATCTGGCTCTTGGTTTTGGTTTAGGTCATGATCTCATGGGTTGTGAGATGGAGCCCTGCATCCAGCTCAGTGCTCAGCAGGGAGTCTGCTTAAAGATTCTCTCCTTCTTCCCTGACTCGCTCACAAATGCATACTCTCTCTCTCAAAATAAACCTTCAAAAAAATAAATAAATACTTTCATTATTTAACAGTGAGTTGTTTTTTTTTTTCCTTCTGTTTGAATGATCAGGGAAGAAGAGATTGTTTCAAATGGTAAGTAAATCCACCTATACATTCTATTCCTAGAAAATTCTAAGACAGCAATATACACTTCCCATTTGCTTCACGACCATATTTTTAAAATAAACATTTGTCTCCTAAAGAAGACCTTCTGTAACAAGAGCTTTGAACAAACATTTAGTTATAGTTATGAATCCCAGCTTTCTTTCCATTTATTTTTCATGAATGAGAGGGGTAATCGATGGTCTGATATTTCCTTGTGCACTGAAATTATAGTGTGAAGTCAATTGCATCCTTTTCTAGTTAGCTTTTATATTGGGCCAATCTCATCCTGATCATTTATATGCAATCATTTGCATGTTTCTTTTGCTCTCTCTTCTCTCCCTGAGTGGTCAGCAAGTATGACTGTCCTCCCTTGACAGTGGAGATCACTAAAGTACACTGAGAATAAGGAAGGCTTGCAAATGATAGGTTCAGCAACTCCAACACAAGAAGCATAATTTGCATGTTCCCTGACTGCATCTTGTGATACAGTCTCTTAACCCTTTAGTCATCTTCTGTGGTTTTTATTGTTCCCCTTACTCAACTCCGCAATAGTGTTGGAATATTCACTTAGTGCCATTAACATTCAACTTACCTGAGACAAATAGTTCAGAATATGGAACATGGGTTCCTGATTACTATGTGATTGATGAATAAATAAATGAAAAAAATCCATACATAATTATATAAATAATCCATTTTCAAGGGAATATGAAATCTAGATGAGCAGGAAAAGAACAAATATGAAAAACAATGAATAGAAGCTCTACAACAATTCCTCTGTTAGACTATAATATCCAACAAAGTAGACAGTGTGAATTTTTTACTTGCAGTTTTACCTCTAGTGCCCAGCACAGTATGTGGCACATTTAAGTTGCCCATTAATGTTTGTTGAAACAACAGTTGCTATAAGCGAATATAGCAAGGAAGTACCTTCTAGCTAAGTACTGTGTAAATTCAAAACACAGAAGTCATTTAGACTTTCAGTTAGAAATCACTTGTAGATCTGAATTTTAGAGAAAGAACGTTCTTAATTCTGTTATTATTCTTCTAATATACATATATATGTATACAGAATATACACATATATTCTTCCAGTATACATAGCCACATTACTGGTCTTCTCAAATCTTCATTCTCTGTGTCCTGCAATTCTCCGACTTCCTTTCCTACTTGCTTTGCTCCAGTAGTTCTCATCTACTTTTTTTTTTTTTTTTTTTAATGCCAAGCAAATTCGGGCCTCAGGGTCTTTGGAATAGCTATTTCCTGGACCTGATATCATATAATCCCCATCTCACTTCATAATCAGGTTCACCCCATAATTAAGCTCCATTATCATTATATTAGCAAAGCCTTTCTTAACTACCTTACATAAAATCTGCAAATTCCTCTCATTTTCCTGCTCTCAATTCCTCATACTTTGTTTTGTTCCTCCGCAGCAATGCTCGCCACTTGTAAATATTTTAACCCATTAATTTGTTTATTCTCTCTCTTCCCTGCTGACTACAAATCCCATGATGGGAGAGATTTGCTTTTTTGGTTTGGGTCTTTTAGTGTTTTATTCTTATTATCTCAAATATTTCCTAGTACATAGTATGTGCTCAATAAATGTGAATATGAAAGAAGAATGTATTAGAAAATAAAGTAAAAAACCAGTAATGAGAGATGAAGATAGACAGAGTAACACAAGCGATATAGGCCTATTATGCCAAAAAAAACCAAAAAACACAAAGTGAAGAAAACAAATAAGTCTGATATATTACCAAATGAGTTAAATAAGCAAGGCATCAAAATAACTCCCTATGTTTACAGCATGGGCTGGGATGATGATGAAGTATCTCAAAGCACATAGCCCATCTTAAAAATCTATTACGTGTCAGAGAATACATTAAGTCTCTAATACATAAAAAGACCTAGGAGACTACATCTTCCTCTAAGCAATAAAGAATAGAAGACAAACTAAGGTGGGCGGCGGGGGGGGGGGGCAGTAATACAAGAAGCCATAAAAAAGTACGTTAAGACCTTTGGGGATAATATCAGGCAAAGAAAACAAATGAGGCTATACCAAATCAAACTCTCCCATGTTAAATTTTTACAAATTTAATTATTTCTCATTTCACTATAATTTCTAAAATTATAAATAGCAGTATAAAAATGTTGTTAAAAGAAACTTTATAAGTGAAATTCATGAGATTCCTTATTTTTCATGTACTCCACTGATTTATAAGATTTTAAAACATCAGTCAAAAGGAGTTAAAACTTCTACTGTTGCCTATTTTTCAATCAGTTTTAGTTGAGTTTGTATCAATTGCACTTCTGCACTAAAATTCTTTTCAATTAAAGCTGATTGAAGATACTATGATACACTGAATGGAATATATATAGTTCATTGAATTTTAACACAGTATCTCCTATTCTATACAAGCTTCCTCAAAATAACTCTCTCTAAACTACTGAGCTTTTCATAAACTTATGGTAACAGATTTCCCAGATATTACATTTCATAATCATACTGGTACCCATCTGTAGTAGGTTAAGCCTTCCCAGACAATTGGAAAGAAAAAAACAAACAATAAAAATAAAAAGGTATACAAGATAATTTTTTGTACAGGGTTGCTCCAGCACTGTAGATATCTAGCACTCTTGCCCCATTCACTAATTTGATAAGCAAAAAGATCCCATGAAAAATGCCTCAAAAGTGTGAATCACTGTTAGAGAATGGAGGAGAACACAGGAGGCTGAAGGCAGTATAAGTCTACTGCAACAAGCAAGCAATAAATATGGAGTTTATATTTACATAGTACATATGGGAAGAGGAAGAAGGAATGCAAGTAGTTGAGGAACCTTGACATCAATCATACATAAGCTTGTTCTGCCATGTAGAGACTTGGTGTTATCGTAATGTTAGAAGGATTTTGTCTTATAGGTCCTTGTCTTTCCACTGTACTTCGCTAGCACACTGATCCTCACATGTCATGTACTAAGTGCTTTCTTATTTTATTTTTCCAGCTTAAGTTCACTTTTTCTTGCCTCTTCCAAATAATCACAGTTGATTTTCTTATCACACCCAAAGTCATTCTTCTTCCCTTATTATTCCCATTCCAATCAGCACTGATTACAATGGCCAAATTCCCCAATTCTGGGGTCTTTCTCTCTACTTACCCTCCTTAATCTGCTTGGAGAATCTGATGCTTCCACATTTTTAATCACTTCTCTCTCTGTTAAATAAATAAATAAAATCTTTAAAAAATATTTATGTATTTATTTATTTAAGAGAGAGTCCTGGGGAAGGGCAGATGCAAGCAGCAAAATGTGCAGAGAGAGAGGGAACCAGCTGAGCACAGAGCCCACTGCAGGCTTGCTGTCACAACCCTGAGATCATGACTTGACCTGAAATCAAGAGTCTGGCACTTAACTGACTTAGCCACCCAGGTGCCCAATTACCATCTCTTTTTTTTTTTTTAAAGATTTTATTTGTTTATTTGACAGAGAGAGAGAGAGAGAGAGAGATTACAAGTAGGCAGAGAGGCAGGCAGAGGGGGAGGGAGAAGCAGGTTCCCCACCGAGCAGAGAGCCTGATGCAGGGCTCCCCAGGACCCTGAGATCATGACCAGAGCCGAAGGCAGAGGCTTAATCCATTGAGCCCCAGGCAACCCATCATCTCCTTTTTATCATCATTTTTACTCAGATCATCTCACACCTCTTCCTCTTCCTTTTTTTCCCCTATTCTCTTCCTTTACCTTCTCTTCTCTCCCTCTTCTTTTCCTTCTCTTCTACTCTTTCTCTTTATCCCCCATCACCTCCTCTTTTGTTGTCTATACTAAATTATAACCCTACTCACTTCTATATAGTTAAATTTCCTAATATTTATCACTGTGTCTTAACTCCGGCATTTATATACCTCTTTAACCATTGACACATTCATGTCCTAATAAGACTGAACGAATTCTCTCCCTCATAAAACTTCACTGGCCTCCTTCAGTTTTCTTAACAACATCATCATTGTTAAAACGCTTCAAAATAAAGTCAGAGTTCTTTTTACCCACTAGTGTCTACTTTCAAATGGCATTTTAGATTTCTATATTCTAGTTTTACTTCTTTATTTTTCTAACTTGATTTTATTACATCATGCTTTGTATAGTATGATAAATTCTTACCTAATTTGTCTGTTTCCAGAAATGCTTAATTCAAAGTCATTTTACTTCTACCCACTGAAATATATTAGGAAACCTCTTTACACAGAATTATTCAAGGCTCTCCACTGATAAATGAAAGCCAAGTTCTTATTGTGGTATTTAAGGTGTTTTTCCATGCAATCACTGAATTACTACAGTTCAATTTATGTAAAATGCCATTATGTTTCCTACTTGACCCAACAGGCAATGTTCTGAAGGCAGAAAACATTTTGTTTACTTCAAAGCCCACTGATAAACAAGGTCCAATCAGACTTAGAATGTAGTTAGTCTATTCAAGGGTTCTTGCTTCCAGAGAAGCTCTCCCCCAAGCACATTCTTCTCCTCCTTCTCCTTCTGCTTTCCCATCATCATCATCAACATCATCATCTTTAGCTTATGAGTCACCAGAAAGAACTAAAAGCATGGGAAAATTAGCAAGGGGGAAAAAAAAACTCCTTACTTTCATCTCTACCTTTTCTTAACTGGTCTTCATTTGCAGTAAGATCCACTATTACTATTGCCAGCTAAGTAGCAATTGCAAATAGTAAATAGCAAGAAGCAGTATTGCACTGTTATCTATTGCAACATCTGATACCTGGGGTGATGTTAAAATGCAGACTCTGATTCAGCTGCTCTGTGGTGGGGCCTAGATGCAACATTTCTAACTTGTTCTCAAGTGACACTAATGCTACTAGTTTATAGAAAACACTTTGTGTAACAAAGACCTATTGGAAGGCAGTGAGGTGTGGATGGAGGCAAGGTATACTTAAAAGTAAATGTAGAAAAGAGTAAAAAACTTTTAAAAATTGGCTTCAATTTTGCCAAAATGCCAGTTAATCTGTTCTAGCTGGTTCACCACAGGTGAATATAAAATCAATTAAGAGAAAGATTTCATCAAAAAATGAATTGTACCATTCTATTTCCACATACTTTGTAGACAATCTACATGTATTTATTGCCTCTTTTACTGGAGAAAAGTAATTTGCAAACTCTTAGTATCTTCATAACTTCTAATAATTTGCAGTCATGAATTCTCCACTCTCCATATGGTTCCTGAGACTATTCTTTTTTTCTTCACACATATGCTCTGCATAGTTTTAAATTTTCATGTTTTTTCTACTTTGACCTTTGTATTTTTGGCATCTCAAATTAACGGAGACATTGTCCGCAAACAGAAATAACCAAATGATGACAAATACAAATATCAAGGCATTATTTATTATCTGAGCTAGTGCCTAAATTCTAATTGCAAGTCAACTGGTTAAATAGGTGTGACTAAATGAGTAGGCAAGCAATGTCTCTAACCACCCCTAATTTCAAACTCAAAACACAACTCTTATGACCAGCTGGCCTCAAGTATGAAGTTATAAAAAACAAAACAAAAACACAAACCTGGCTGTTAACTTCTTGTGTGAGGAAAGAAGAAACAAGTGTGAGAGAGGTGACTGTTCTCCTTGCTTTGGAAGAGAATTCTAAAAAAGGCATCATAGTTGCAGGTAGAATCTATTAATGCATTGTGGAGCTACACACTAGCAATCAGAAACTTCTCACAGAGGTTAGGGATTGAATAGAAAAGGAACAGGGAAAGGCAGACTTCCAGATTCCACTACCTCCCTCTCAAACTCAGGGTAATTTCAGTAATGAAAACAGAAGAGAAACTAAATATAAGACATTGAAGGAATTAAGTACTTCTAATTAAGCCAATGAAATCAAAATCATCAAATTCTTGAGGTATTTTTTTTCATTACTGCATTGTGCTGCATTTTAAAGTTATGCATACATTCCATGGCTTGTCAAAAATAACCTAACAAGGGACGCCTGGGTGGCTCAGTAGGTTAAGCGGCTGCCTTCGGCTCAGGTCATGATCCCAGCGTCCTGGGATCGAGTCCCACATCGGGCTCCTTGCTCGGCAGGGAGCCTGCTTCTCCCTCTGCCTCTGCCTGCCTCTCTGTCTGCCTGTGCTCGCTCGCTCTCTAACTAATGAATAAAAAAAATTAAAAAAATAAACTTAAAAAAAAAACCTAACAACATGTAATTTCTTTTTTTTTAATGTAAAAAGTCTTATTTTTTTTCATTTATTGATGTGGTATCATAACTCAGAAAAGAAGTTATAAGCACAGTAAATGGATATACCACAACACCTGCTCCAATCCTAATCATTGTTGTGTTGTCACCATGCTAACAATGGCATGCTACTTATCAGATTGTCCAGCACTGTAGTGTAAAGCAGACAGAGGCACAGTGGCCACATACAACATCTGTACTGTGTTTGTAGAGAAGCCAATTTTATTGTAAGAAAGGCAATCTGTAATGAGGAATAAGAGACAAAATAGAAATTTGACATTCAGGCTTTTCCAAATCCATGAAAGGAAATTTGTACACACACAGAGTCATAAACAGAATCTTTTATGGACTTGACAAGAGAATAACCGAGTAAGTACATTGTGTTTGGAATATATGTCTCTCTGAAGCATTCTTCTTATCACTCTCTAAGGACCATTAAACCAAACTGATACTAACTTGAACTCTAACCCTAGTACCATAACACTGGGTTGCATGAAGGGCCAATACCTTCCATTGTCTTTCTTCTAATGAATCCCCACTTCCATCTCCAGAAACAGTATTTCATCTGACTATGTCTGTAAATAGTTGAGCAAAAGAGAGTTACCAGATTGCCCTGAGGAACAAAAATAATCAATTTAAGATTATTGCTCACTATTTAGGAAATATATTTATGGGTGTCAAGAGAGCTCTCTGAGCCAGTTTTATGGTAGAAATGAGTCCTTGGATAATTCTATATTCCTTCACATGAACACTCAATATCTGGAATCAGTGATAACTTTAATGTTCAGTTAAATATATATATATATACGTACATATATATATAAATGTATTTATATAGAAACAAGCTTAACTGTCTTTGAACAAGGAAATATACATGGGCTTTTTTTGGGGGGGGGGTTGTTTTTGTTTTTGGAACCCCAAAAGGGAACATCTCCTAAGTTTGCTCATTTATATTCCATTGTACAAAATGTTTGTCTATAAAAATGTTCTTAAACACACACACAGGCAAACATACGCACACACATTCATACACACACTAGCACATACACACTATTCAATACGTGTTCACACACTGCTTAAGATCCAAAGACAGGAGGAGTTCAAGTTCACCCAAATCACCAGACTGCTGCCTTCTTGAAAAATACCTTGCAAAATAAATTATTTAAGTTCTATTTGCTTTAACTGTGACAAAATTGAATCATTATTCACAAATTTAAATGTAGACCCAACATAGTTGGTACACTAAGTCATTTTCTCTTTTAAATTATCTCTTCCCTGTTTTCTCTTTCTCCCACCTGTCTTGATCATTGTTTTTGCATTTGAAAAGTCATGCTGTGAAACTAGGAAACACAATCTGAGGAAATTGTCCCTTCTAAAGAGAACCAATAGATTGATACTACTTTGTGTTGAAGACATGCTTGGGCCTTGTCCTTAGCATTTCAACTGCATACATTTAATTTTTCTCTCTGTGTCATGTCACTTCCAGAATTACTTGCATTTATAAAGATGAGTTATATACAAGTAAATTTCAAAAAAATAATTTATCATGAGAATTAATGGGTGCTGGTGGGGCTGGTTATAATTCTCTATGTATACAGAAATTTTATGGGGTAACTAAATGCAATTCAAACTTTGCCTGATATGCTCTTAAACAGAGGAATGATATTAATTTCTAGGGACTTAAAATATGACAGCTCAAAGCAGCCATCCTTATGATAGGTATAAACCTCTTAAATGGACCATTCATTCCTAACAGATGAGTGAGGCACCCTTTTCTTATGGAAGGTGTTAAAAATTTCTTGAGTTCATTCACTTCTGTTTAAAGATATTCTTTCAGGGACGCCTGGGTGGCTCAGTTGGTTAAGCGGCTGCCTTCGGCTCAGGTCATGATCCCAACGTCCTGGGATCGAGTCCCACATCGGGCTCCTTGCTCGGCGGGGAGCCTGCTTCTCCCTCTGCCTCTGCCTGCCTCTCTGTCTGCCTGTGCTCGCTTGCTCTCTCTAACAAATAAATAAATAAAATCTTTAAAAAAAAAAAAAAAGATATTCTTTCATATGATTTTAGTTATACGGACTAGATTTCAATGTTTATAGTCACAATCACAATTTAATCATCTCTCCTTGATATCCCAGTTTATGCTGATTTCATTTCACATCTTCTTCAGGTTCTTCAAACATACATTTATAAAGCATTTCTTACATCCATTGTGATGATAAATCATCATCTCTTTAATTGTTTTTTTCAATGGGTAAACCTGATGTTAGATTTAACCTTTATTGCATTGCAAATATTTGTTTAGCTTTTTCTTTAAGATTTTTATTTATTTATTTGACAGAGAGAGATCACAAGTGGGCAGAGAGGCAGGCAGGGTGGGAGGCAGGTGAAAGCAGGCTCCCTGCTGAGCAGAGAACCCAATGAGGGGCTCTATCCCAGGACCTGGTATCATGACCTGAGCCGAAGGCAGAGGCTTTAACATAGGACCTGGGATCATGACCTGAGCCGAAGGCAGAGGCTTTAATCCACTGAGCCACCCAGGCACCCCAAATATCTGTTTAGCTTTTATCTTGATTTGGTAATGGGTTTTTTTTTTTTTTTTTTTTTTTGGTAATTGACAGCAAAAACAAAGGCAACAAAGCAAAAACAACAACTGGGACTATATCAAACTAAAAAGATTCTGTACAGCAAGGGAAATCATCAACAAAATGAAAAGATAACCTACTGAGTGGGAGACAATATTTCTAAATTCTCTGATATATCCAAACTATATAAAGAATCTATACAACTCAATAAAAATAAACAAACTGATTTTAAAATTGTCAGAGGAACTGCATAGACAATTTTCCAGAGAAAACGTGCAAATGGCCAACGTGCAAATGAAAAGTTCCTCAACATCCCTAGTTACCAGAGAAATGCAAGCCAAAAGCACAATGAGTTCTCACCTCACAACTATTAGAATGGTTGTTTGTTTATTTGTTTTTAAAGTAAGATATAAATGTTGGCAAGGATGTGGGGAAAAGGAACTCTTGTGCACTGTTGGTGGGAATATAAACTGGTACATCAATAGTGGAAAACAACTTGGAAGTTCCTCAAACAATAAAAAAAAAAAAAAAAAAAACCAGAACTACCATATGATCTAGCAATCCCACTTCTGGGTATGTATCCAAAGGAAATTCAAACTGGATATTGAAGAGTTATTTACACTCCCATATTCATTGCAACATTATTCACAATAGCCAAAATATGGAAATAACCTGTGTCCATCAACAGGTGAATGTGTAAAGAAGGTGTGTATATTGTAGTATTATTTAACCATGAGAAAGAAATTCTTTCATTTATGAGAACATGGATGGACTTTAAGGGCATTATGCTAAGTGAAATAAGCCAGATAAAAAAGACAAATAGTGCATGGTATCACTTACATGTGGAATAAAATATGAAGGAAGTCAAACTCCAAATCATAGAGTAAAAAAGTAGTTGCTGTGGCTGGGTGAAAAGGGGTGTTTTGGTAGAAGTGTACTAGTTTTTAGGGATACAATGAGTAGACCTGATGATCTACTGTAAGACATGGTGACTAGAGTTGACAACACTATGTTCTGTAGTTGAAATTTTCTAAAAGATGAGAAAAATTTTCTCACAGCCCCCACCCCAAAAAAAGGAAAAGAAAGAAAAATAAAGAAGTAATGGATGTGTTAATTAACTGGATGGTAGAAGTCTTTTCACAATGTCTACGTATATCAAATCACTATGATTTACACTTTAAATATCTTGGAATTTTATGTATCAATTATACTTCAATAAAGCTGAAATTTACTACTACTACTACTACTAACTACTACTACTACTACTACTACTATCACCACCACCACCACTACTACTACTAAGCAGATCCACAGTACCCTGGGTTTCCTATAAAAGTCAAAATATATAAAAAAAAGTCAAAATATCTACTATAGTGAACACTGTGAATTGTGTAAGACTGATGAATCACACACCTGTACCCGAAACAAATAATACATCATATGCTAATTTTTAAAAAGTCAACATAACTGAATGGGTTTTTGTATCCTTAATTGGAAAGCTGAGCCACAAATTTGTGGAATGATGAGAGGTGCAGGACTCACATGGCTTGTGGGGCCCAGTCAGAGGAAAAGTCTGACTTCTTGTCTTAAGAACACTTGCTGCTCAAGAACCATGGCTTTAAGAAATGAGCCAAATCCAATTCTTTATTTAGTCAAGGTCTACCTAGTAAGCATATCTCTGAGTCTTTCTCATACCTTTTTGCCTCTCTTCATAAAAGCCCTGATGAAAATTATACCCTCAGAGAGAGAGAACTACTAGAAATGATTACTTACAGTAGCCACAAAGCATAGTGCTGGCTTTCCCACTGACAAAGACGGCATTAACCTGGGTCACCCTGGATTTGAAACAAACACATACACAGATGTGTGGAGAATCACATACTGACTGCACAAAATAGGGAAATTTCTTCTCTTCATGATTTCAGGAAAAAAAGGTCAAAGTGGTCACTTGAGACTGGGGCTTTTGTGATTTTTATGTCTGATTAAACTTAAAGTGGAGTGTCACTGGGCCAAGGAGCTTAAGGGCAAATGAGAAATTCACTGTGCATTGTTACAGAATAGAGCTAAATCCCATCTACATGAAAGTGGTTGAGAACTTACTAATAGAAGAAACTTCATCAGCAGGAAATATCTCATAAAATACAGAATAATTTTTTGAGTTGTCAAAGACCAGACAGTTTTCAATTACTTTTCTGTATATAAATCATATTTAGGTGAAAGCAAGAAAGTGGGGAACAAAAATGAGAAGGAACTGCATTAATAAGAATTTTAGGGGAGCCTATGACCCCATAAAGATAAGGATCAGAGCTGATTCTTTGACTTCAGACTAGTATTTGGTAGGGATGCTTGTTAATCTGCAGAATGTAATTGAAAGAGGAAAGGGGGGAGAGGGAGGGAGGGAGGGAGATTTTTTCCTTTAATATCATCCTTTTCCATGCCCCTGTTAAAACTGTGAATTCTAGGTAAACTGAAATTTCTAACTGAAATCTATAGATTCTAAAAATCTATAGATTTAGAAATATGTATATTTCTAAATATAGATTTAGAAAATATATAGATTCTAGAAATCTATAGATTCTAAACACATGATGATCTTTCTTCCCCTTTCTTTGCCCAAGCCAGTCCCTTCACTTATGACCTCCTTGTCCTTACACATTCTCATAAATATCTTTTTTCCTCCTTCAGAACCTAGCTTGGGAGGCACCTGGATGGCTCAGGTGGTTAAGTATCTGCCTTCAGCTTAGCTCATGATCCCAGGGAGCCCCCATGGGCTCCTAGCTCAGCAGGGAGTCTGTTTCTCCCTCTGACTCTACCTCTCTCCGCTGCTCATGCAAGCGCGCACTCTCTCTCTCTAATGAATACATAATAATTTAAAAATCTAAAAAAAAAAAGAAAATAAAAGTAAAAAGAAATCTAGCTTGGATATCTCTCTTCTTGAGAAAATCCTCCCTGATGCATAGATTATATAATGCAGTAAGCCAAAGAGAACCCCTTTGCATAGCAAGCACATCAATATATTTTATTGGTTTGTTTTATGTTTTATTATGCTGAGTGCATAAGGATATCATCATAAATGTTATTAGTACTTATTACAGTGTCTGGTACATAACAGCGATCAATAAAGATTTTGCTGATAAACCTCATAATCATTCTTCTCATGACTAGAACCATCATCAGCTAAGGAGAAACATGGCAAAGAATGTATGCTATCAGAACAAACCTATTACTAATGAGAGTAAAACAATGTACCCATAATACACCTCTGAAGGTGGATCCTTAAAATTATGTTTAACTCAAACACAATTAAATAGTACATTAATTTAAGTGGGAAGAAATGTAACTGAAGCTATGACCAACATTATTTGTCAGTACTAACAAACATACTAGCTGATGAAACATAGAAGGAATTACATTCCTTCTAATTCAACAAGCATTCAACAGAATCAAATGTCCCCAGCCCCCCTTTCTCAGATCTAGATTTTACTATAAATGCAATCCTTCCCCAACCCTGGAACTCTCCTATTTCACTTGCAACCAAATTTACTTTATTTTATTTTAATTGAATTAATTAACATATAGTATATTATTAGTTTCAGAGGTAGAATTCAGTTATTCATCAGTCTTATATAACACCCAGCACTCATTACATCCCATGCCCTCCTTAATGCCCATCCTCCAGTTACCGTTACCCCATTATCCCATCTCCCTCCCATCTAGCAAGCCTCAGTTTGTTTCCCATGATTAAGAGTCTCTTACGGTTTGTCTCCCTCTCTGGTTTCATTTTGTTTTAGCTTTCCCTCCCTTCCCCTACACTCCTTTGTTTTGTTTCTTAAATTCCATGTGAGTGAAATCATATGATAATTGTCTTTCTCTGACTACCTTATTCCACTTCGCATAATACCCTCTAGTTCCATCCATGTCATTGCAAATGGCAAGATTTCACTTTTTTGATGGCTCAGCAGTATTTCATTGTATACACACACACACACATATATATATATATATAATATGTATATATGTGTACGATACATATAAATGTAATATATATATATATATATCATATCTTCTTTATCCACTTGTCTGTCGATGGACATCTGGGCTCCTTCCACAGTTTGTCTATTGTGGACATTGCTGCTATAAACATTGGGGTGCAGGTGCCCCCTTTGGATCACTACATTTATACCTGGGGGTTAAATTCCTAGTAATGCAATTTCTGGGTAGTAGGGTAACTCTATGTTCAACTTTCTGAGAGGCCATCATA
The DNA here is from genome assembly GCA_003697995.1 of Taxidea taxus jeffersonii. Lineage (NCBI taxonomy): Eukaryota > Metazoa > Chordata > Mammalia > Carnivora > Mustelidae > Taxidea > Taxidea taxus. Next base: position 2,061 of record RCUC01162670.1, on the reverse strand, counting down.
CTGTTTTCCAGAGTAGCTGCACCGTTTGCATTCCCACCAACAGGGTGAGATGGTTCCCCATTCTCCTCCTCCTCACCAAGTCATTTCCTGAATTGTTAATTTTTGCCATTCTGTCTGGTGTGAGGTAACATCTCATTGTGGTTTTTGATTTGTATTTCCCTGATGCTCAGTGATTTTGAGCATTTTTTCATGTTTCTGTTGGCCATCTGTATGTCTTCTTTGCAGAATTGTCTCTCCATGTCTTCTGCCAATTTCTTGACTGGATTATTTGCTCTTTGGGTGCTGAGTTTGATAAATTCTTATAGATTTTGGATACTAAGCCTTTACGGATAAGCCATTTGCAAATATCTTCTCCCATTACAGAAGGTCTTTTGGTTTTCTTGACTGTTTCCTTTGCTGTGCAAAAGCTTTTTATCTTGATGAAGTCCCAAGAGTTCATTTTTGCTTTTGTTTCCCTTGCCTTTAGAGACATGTCTAGCAAGAAGTTGCTGCCCAAGTTCAAGGAGGTTGCTGCCTGTGTTCTCCTCTAGGATTTTAATGGATTCCTGTCTCACATGTAGGTCTTTCATCCATTTTGTGTCTATTTATGTGTATAGTGTAAGAAAATGGTCCAGTTACATTCTTCTGCATGTGGTTGTCCTATTTTCCCAATACCATTTTTTGAAGAGACTTTCTTTTTTCCATTGTATATTCTTTCCTGCTGTGTCAAAGATTAATATACCATAGAGCTGGGGATTCATTGGTGGGTTCTCTATTCTGTTTCATTGATTTATATGTCTGTTTTTGTGCCAGTACCATACTGTCTTGATAATTACAGCTTTGTAACAGAGCCTAAAGTCTGGGATTGTGGTGACACCAGCTTTGGTTTTCTTTTTCAACATTCCTTTGGCTATCTGGGGTCTTTTCTGGTCCCATACAAATTTGGTGTTATTTGTTCCAATTCTGTGAAAAATATTGGTGGGGTTCTGATAGGGATTGCACTGAATGTGTAAGATGGCTCTAGGCAGCATAGATATTTTAACAGTATTTGTTCTTCTAATTCTTGAGCATGGAATGTTTTTCCATTTCTATGTGTCTTCCTCAATTTCTTCCATGAGTATTCTATAGTTTTCAGAGTATAGATCCTTTGCAACTTTGGTTAGGTTTATTCCTGGGTATCTTATGGTTTTTGGTGCAATTATAAATGGGATCAATTCCTTAATTTCTCTTTCTTTGGTCTCAGTGTATACATATCCAACTGAGTTCTGTGCATTGATTTTATACCCTGACACTTTGCTGAATTCCTGCATGAGTTCTAACAATTTTAGGGTGAAGTCTTTTGGGTTTTCCACATAGAGTATCATGTATTCTGCAAAATGTGAGAGTTTGACTTCTTTGTCAATTTGGATGCCTTTTATTTCTTTTTGTTGTGTGATTGCTGAGGCTAGGACTTCTACTACTATGTTGAATAGCAGTGGTGATAGTGGACATCTCTGCCATTTTCCTGACCTTAGGGGAAAAGCTCTCAGTTTTTCCCCATGGAGAATGATATTCACTGTGGGCTTTATATATGTGGCTCTTATGATATTGAGGTATGTTCCCTCTATGCCTACACTGTGAAGAGTTTTTGTCAAGAAAGGATGCTATACTGTGTCAAATGTTTTTTTTTTTTTTCTGCATCTATTGAGAGGATCATATGGTTCTTGTCCTTTCATTTACTGATATCGTGTATCACACTGATTGATTTGTAGATGTTGAACCACCCTTGCAGCCCCGGAATAAATCCCACTTGGTCATGGTGAATAATTCTTTTAATGTAATTTGGATCCTACTGGCCAGTATCTTGGTGAGAATTTTTGCATCCATGTTCATGAGGAATATCGGTCTGTATTCTCTTTTTTGGTGGGGTCCCTATCTAGTTTTGACTCCCAACCCAATTTTAAACTCTACTTCCTGATCCTTATTCCTCCCCTCCTTTCATACTAAGGATCCTTCAAAACAGAACTATAACCCCTTACTAAAGGTACTGGACAGAAAATAATCGAAACAATGGAAAGCTTTATGTTTAAAGAATATCCAAAT